>SJYC01106893.1:0-12496 GCA_006408675.1 Madoqua kirkii | reverse complement strand
TTCAGTTCAGTTCAGTTCAGTTCAGTTCAGTTCAGTCACTCAGTCGTGCCTGGCTCTTTGTGACCCCATGAATCATCGCACGCCAGGCCTCCCTGTCCATCACCAACTCCCAGAGTTCACTCAAACTCACGTCCATTGAGTCAGTGACGCGATCCAGACATCTTGTCTTCTGTCATCCCCTTTTCCTCCTGCCCCCAATCCCTCCCAGCATCAGAGTTTTTTCCAATGAGTCAGCTCATCACAGGAGGTGGCCAAAGTATTGGAGCTCATCACAGGAGGTGGCCAAAGTATTGGAGTTTCAGCTTTAGCATCAGTCCTTCCAATGAACACCCAGGAAAGATCTCCTTTAGAATGCACTAGTTGGATCTCCTTGCAGTCCAAGGGACTCTCAAGAGTCTTTTCCTACACCACAGTTCAAAAGCATCAATTATTCAGCACTCAGCTTTATTCACAGTCCAACTCTCACATCCATACGTGACCACTGGAAAAACCATAGCCTTGACTAGATGGACGTTTGTGGACAAAGTAATGCCTCTGTTTTTGAATATGCTATCTAGGTTGGTCATAACTTTCCTTCCAAGGAGTAAGTATCTTTTAATTTCATGGCTGCAATCACCATCTGCAGTGATTTTGGAGCCTAGAAAGATAAAGTCTGACATTGTTTCCACTGTTTCCCCAACTATTTGCTATGAAGTGATGGGACCAGATGCTATGATCTATCTTAGTTTTCTGAATGCTGAACTTTAAGTCAACTTTTTCACTTTGCTCTTTCATTTTCATTAAGAGGCTTTTTAGCTCCTCTTCACTTTCTACCATAAGGGTGGTGTCATCTGCATATCTGAGATTATTGATATTTCTCCCGGAAAACTTGATTCCAGCTTGTGCATCTTCCAGCCCAGCATTTCTCTTGATTTACCCTGCATATAAGTTAAAGTATGACCTAAATCAAATCCCTTAGGATTATACAGTGGAAGGGACAAATATATGAAAGAGATTAGATCTGACAGAGTACATGAAGAACTATGGATGGAGGTTGTTGACATTGTACAAGAGTCAGTGATCAAGACCATCCCCAAGAAAAAGAAATGCAAAAATTCAAATTGATTGTCTGAGGAAGCCTTAAAAATAGCTGAGCAAAAAGAAAAGTAAAAGGCAAAGAAGAAAAGGAAAGATATACCTTTTGAATGCAGAGTTCCAAAGAATAGCAAGGAGAGATAAGAAAGCCTTCCTCAGTGATCAATGCAAAGAAATAGAGGAAAATAATGGAACGGGAAAGCTTAGAGATCTCTTCAAGAAAATTAGAGATACCAAGGGAACACTTCATGCAAAGATGGGCTCAATAAAGGACAGGAATGGCATGGACCTAACAGAAGCAGAAGATGTTAAGAAGAGATGGCAAGAATACAAAGAAGAAGTATACAAAAAAGACCTTCATGAGCCAGATAACCACGATGGTGTGATCACTCACCTAGAGCCAGACATCCTGGGATGCAAAGTCAAGTGGGCCTTATGAAGCAACACTATGAACAAAACTAGTGGAAGTAATGAAATTCTAGTTGAGATATTTCAAATCCTGAAAGATGATGCAGTGAAAGTGCTGCCCTCAAAATGCCAGCAAGTTTGAAAAACTCAGTAGTTGTCACAGGACTGGAAAAGGTCAGTTTTCATTCCAGTCTCTAAGAAAGGCAATGCCAAAGAATGCTCAAACTACCACACAGTTGCACTCATCTCACACATTAGCAAAGTAATGCTCAAAATTCTTCAAGCCAGGCTTCAACAGTATGTGACTCAGGAACTTGCAGATGTTCAAGCTAGATTTAGAAAAGGCAAAAGAACCACAGATCAAATTGCCAACATCCACTGGATCATCAAAAAAGCAAGAGAGTTCCAGAAAAATATCTATATCTGCTTTATTGACTATGCCAAAGCCTTTGACTGTGTGGACAACAACTGTGGAAAATTCTGAAAGAGATGGGAATACCAGACCACCTGACATTCCTCCTGAGAAATCTGTATGCAGGTCAAGAAGCAACAGTTAGAACTGGACATGGAAAAATAGACTTTCCAAATAGGAAAAGGAGTACGTCAAGGCTGTATATTGTCACCCTGCTTATTTAACTTATATGCAGAGTACATCATGAGAAATGCTGGGCTGGAAGAAACATAGGCTGGAATCAAGATTCCTGGGAGAAATATCAATAACCTCAGATATGCAGATGACACCACCTTTATGGCAGAAAGTGCAGAGGAACTAAAAAGCCTCTTGATGAAAGTAAAAGTGCAGAGTGGAGAAAATTGACTTAAA
The DNA here is from genome assembly GCA_006408675.1 of Madoqua kirkii. Lineage (NCBI taxonomy): Eukaryota > Metazoa > Chordata > Mammalia > Artiodactyla > Bovidae > Madoqua > Madoqua kirkii. Next base: position 10,191 of record SJYC01106893.1, on the reverse strand, counting down.
GCTCAACATTCAGAAAATGAAGAACATGGCATCTGGTCCCTTTACTTCATGGCAAATAGATGGAGAAGCAGTGGAAACAGTGTCAGACTTTATTTTTTTTTGAGGGTGGGGGCTCCAAAATGACTGCAGCCATGAAATTAAAAGATACTTACTACTAGGAAGGAAAGTTATGACCAAACTAGACAGTATATTGAAAAGCAGAGACATTTATTTGCCATTAAATGTCTGTCTAGTCAAGGTTATGGTTTTTCCAGTGGTCATGTATGGATGTGACAGTTGGACTGTGAAGAAAGCTGAGTGCTGAAGAATTGATGCTTTTGAACTGTGGTGTTGGAGAAGACTCTTGAGAGTCCCTTGGACTGCAAGGAGATCCAACCGGTTCATTCTGAAGGAGATGAGTCCTGGTATTTCTTTGGAAGGAATGATGCTTAAAGTCCAGTACTTTGGCCACCTCATGAGAAGAATTGACTCACTGGAAAAGACTTTGATGCTGGGAGGGATTGGGGGCAGTAGGAGAAGAGGACGGCAGAGGATTGATGGCTGTATGACATCACTGACTCGATGGATGTGAGTCTGAGTGAACTCCGGGTATTGGTGATGAACAGGGACGCCTGGCATACTGTGATTCATGGGGTCACAAAGAGTCGGACTTGACTGAGCGACTGAACTGAACTATGCCTTCTGAAATGATAAAATAAGGAGAACATAGCATTTTTCAAGTTCAAAATGTATTACCTAAATAAAGTCAGAAGAGAGTTCCAAAAAACACACCAGTGAAGGCTCATTCTACTAAATAAAGTAGCATACATTCTTAAGGAAATATCAAATTAAGAATGACAATTAGTTCCGAGGAACTGACCAAATTAGAGGAAAGTGAAGGGATATGATGGTTAAATACAATGTGTAATTATTGATTAGGTCCTGTCCAGAGAAAAACTACAACAGAATTTCACTTATCTCACACACTAGTAAAGTAATAGTCAAAATTCTCCAAGCCAGGTTTCAGCAATATGTGAACTGTGAACTTCCAGATGTTCAGGCTGGTTTTAGAAAAAGCAGAGGAACCAGAGACAAATTGCCAACATCTTCTAGATTACTGAAAAAGCAAGAAAGTTCCAGAAAAACATCTATTTCTCTTTTATTTTCTATGCCAAAGCCTTTGACTGTGTGGATCACAATAAACTGTTGAAAATTCTGAAGGTGATGGGAATACCAGACGACATTACCTGGGTCTTGAGAAACCTGTATGCAGGTCAGGAAGCAACAGTTAGAACTGGACATGGAACAAAAGACTAGTTCCAAATAGGAAAAAGAGTATGTCAAGGCTGTACATTGTCACCCTGCTTATTTAACTTATATGGAAAGTAGATTGTGAGAAACGCTGAGGTGGAAGAAGCACAAGGTGGCATCAAGATTGCCGGGAGAAATAGCAATAACCTCAGATATGCAGATGACACCACCTTTATGGCAGAAAGTAAAGAGGAACTAAAAGACCTCTTTGATGAAAGTGAAAGAGGAAAGCGAAAAATTTAGCTTAAAGTTCAACATTCAGGTAACTAAGATCATGGCATCCAGTCCCATCACTTCATGGTTTATAGATGTGGAAACAGTGGAAACAGTTGCAGGCTTTATTTTTGGGTTGGAAATCACTGCTCCAGAAATCACAGCTTCAAAATCACTGCAGATGATGACTTTAGCCATGATATCAAAAGACGCTTACTCCTTGGAAAAATAGTTATGACCAACCTAGACAGCATGTTGAAAAGCTGAGACATTACTTTGCCAAAAAAAGTTCATCTAGTCAATGCTATGGGTTTCCCAGTAGTCATGTATGCATGTGAGAGTTGGTCTATAAAGAAAGCTGAGTGCCAAAGAATTGATGCTTTTGAACTACGGTCTTGGAGAAGACTTGAGAGTCCCTGGGACTTCAAGGAGATTCAACCAGTCCATCCTAAACAAGATCAGTCCTGAGTGGTCATTGAAACTGATGTTGAAACTGATGTTCATTGGACTGATGTTGAAACTGAAACTCTGATACTTTGGCCACCTGATGTGAAGAGATGACTCATTTGAAAAGGCCCTGATACTCAGAAAGATTGAAAGCAGGAGGAGAAGGGAACGACAGAGGATGAGATGGTTGGATGGCATCACCGAGGCAATGAAGGTTAGTTTGGGTAAACTCCAGGAATTGGTGATGGACAGGGAGGCCTGGCGTGCTGTGGTTATTGTGGTCACAAAAAGTAAGACACTACTGATCAGCTGAACTGAACTGAAGAGAAAAACATGTACTAAGAACAATATTGGGAAATTTGTATGATCTTAGTATTATTGTGTGTTTAAATTTTGTTACTTATACAGTTGCCCTATGCTAAGATTCTTATCATTGGGAAATATATACTGAATTATTTTGTGTAAACAACATAATATTTAGTTATCAAGTTCATAAATAATGAATATAGAGACTGGTAAAACAAATATTTGTTATTGATTAGCCACTAAGTCATCTCAAATACTCATGACCCCATGGACTGCAATTCGGCAGGCTCCTCTCTTCATGCCTGGACTTCCCAGGCAAATATGCTTCAGTGTGTTGCCATTTCCTTCTCCCTGGGATCTTTCCAACCCAGAGATTAAACCAGCATCTGCTGCTTAGCAGGCAGATTCTTCACCACAAATCTGCCAATGAAGCTAAAACAAATATAGCAAAATACTGAAAATTGGTTTTTCTGGGTAAAAGGGCCTATGGAAATTCCTTAGGTAATTGTTAATTTTTTTTTTTTAATTTGAAGTTACAGGAAAATTTTTTAAAATCCAGCTTACATTATCCTCACCAATAAAGAAAATGTTTTATAACAACCTGATATTGTATATAGTAAAAATGAAAGTCATTCAGTCCTGTCTAACTCTTTGCAACCCTATGGACTATACAGTCCATGGATTCTCCAGGCCAGAATACTGGAGTGGGTATCCTTTACCTTCTCCAGAGGATCTCCCAATCCAAGGATCAAACCCAGATTTCCCTCATTGCAGGCTGATTCTTTACCAGCAGTGTCACATGGAAGCCCAAGAATGCTGGAGTGGGTAGCCAATCCTTTCTCCAGAGGATCTTTCTGACTCAGGAATTGAACCAGAGTCTCCTGCATTGCAGGCAGATTCTTTACAAACTGAGTTATGTGGGAAGGCCAATATTGTGTATACCACTGGATTAGGGGATTGTTGTTTTTTCATACTGTTCACGGGGTTCTCAAGGCAAGAATACTGAAGTAGTTTGCCATTCCCTTCTCCAGTGGACCACATTTTGTCAGAACTCTCCACCATGACCCGTCTATCTTGGGTGGCCCTACATAGCATGGTTCATAATCTCACTCAGTTAGACAAGGCTGTGGTCAGTGTGATCAGTTTGACTACTTTTCTGTGATTCTGATTTTCATTCTGTCTGCTTCCTGAAGGATAAGTATAAGAGGCTTACGGAAGCTTCCTAATGGGAAAGACTGACTGTCAGGGAAATTAGGTCTTATTTTACTGAGTGGGCCATGCTCAGTAAATCTTTAATGCAATTTTCTGTTGATAGGCTGGGCTGTATTCCCTCCCTGTTGTTTGACCTGACACCAAACACTGGTGTAGGTAATGAATAACATTACCTATTGATATTACCCAATGAAGAACTAAAAAGACTCTTGATGAAAGTGAAAGAGGAGAGTGAAAAAGTTGGTTTAAGGCTCAACATTCAAAAAACTAACATCATGGCATCCGGTCCCATTACTTCATGGCAAATAAATGGGGAAACAGTGGAAACAGCTGCTGACTTTGTTTTTCTGTGATCCAAAATCACAGCAGATGGTGATTGCAGCCATGAAATTAAAAGACGTTTACTCCTTGGAAAGAAAGTTACGACCAACCTAAAAAGAATATTAAAAAGCAGAGACATTACTTTGTCAACAAAGGTTCATCTAGTCAAGGCTATGGTTTTTCCAGTGGTCATGTATGGATGTGAGAGTCAGACTATAAAGAAAATTGAGCACTGAAGAATTGATGCTTTTGAAATATGGTGTTGGAGAAGACTCTTGCGAATGCCTTGGAATGCAAGGAGAGCCAACCAGTCCATCCTAAAGGGGATCAGTCCTGGGTATTCATTGGGTGTTCATTGATGATCACTGATGTTGAAACTGAAACTCTAATGCTTTGGCCACCTAATGCGAAGAGCTGATTCATTTGAAAAGACTCTGATGCTGGGAAAGATTGAGGGCAGGAGGAGAAGGGGACAACAGAGGATGAGTTGGTTGGATGGCATCACCAACTCAATGGACATGGGTTTGAGTGCACTCCAGGAGTTGGTGATGGACAGAGAAGCCAGGCATGCTGCAATTCATGGGGTCTCAAAGAATCATTCACGACTGAGTGATTGAACTGAACTGAACTGAATGGATGTCATCACGACCTCTTCAAAAGCTCCCATGCATACTGCTAGTCAATCCTCCCTACCCTGTAGCAGGCCACGGCGATCCCACACCTCTGCTTGAGACACGTGTACATTCACAGGCAAGTCTGAATTAGTTTCTTGTGGGGTCACTTCTCCTTTTTCTTGGGTCCTGGTGCACACAATGCTTTGTTTTGCCCCCCCAAGAGTCTGTTTCCTCTGTCCCGTGTGAATCCTGTAATCAAATCCCACTGGCTTCAAAAGTCAAATTATCTGGGGTTCTCATTTTTTTTGCCAGACCCCAGATTGGGAAATCTGTTTTGGGTCCTAGCACTTTCTGAACAGTGTTAGAATTTGAAGCATGGCAAAAGCTAACAGAGGTCTGCCAAGAGAATTCTCTGGTCATAGCAAACATCCTCTTTCAACAACACTAAAGAAGACTGTACACATGGGCATCACCAGATGACCAATACTGAAATCAGATTGATTATATTCTTTGCAGCCAAAAATGGAGAAGCTCTATACAGTCAGCCAAAACAAGACTAGGAGCTGACTGTGGCATAGATCATGAACTCCTTATTACCAAACTCAGACTTAAAGAAACTAGAGAAAACCACTAGACCATTCAGGAAGGACCTAAGGCTAATCAAACACAGTAGAAGTGACAAATAAATTCAAAGGATTCAATCCCACAGACAGAATGCCTGAAGAACTATGGACGGAAGTTTGTGACATTGTACAGGAGGCCAGGATCAAGATAATCCTCAAGAAAAAGAAATGCAAAAAGGCAAAATGGCTATCTGAGGAGGCTTTATAAATAGCTGAGAAAAGAAGAGAAGCTAAAGGCAAAGGAGAAAAGGAAATATATACCTATTTGAATGCAGACATCTAAAGAATAGCAAGAAGAGATAAGAAAGACTTCCTCAGTGACCAATGCAAAGAAATAGAGGAAAACTATAGAATGACAAAGACCAGAGATATCTTTTAAGAGATACCAAACAACAGACTGGTTCCAAATAGGAAAAGGAGTACATCCAGGATGTATATTGTCACCTGCTTATTTAACCTGCATGCAGAGTACATCATGAGAAACACTGGGCTGGAGATACCCTTTTTGTGTTTCCTCTCTAGAGAATATCCTTTAGCATTTGTTTGAAAGCTGATTTGGTAGGGCTGAATTCTCTCAGCTTTGGCTTGTCTGTAAAACTTTTGATTTCTCCTTCATATTTGAATGAGATCCTTGCTGGGTACAGTAATCTGGGCTGTAGGTTATTTTCTTTCATCACTTTAAGTATGTCTTGCCATTCTCTCCTTGCCTGAAGAGTTTCTATTGAAAGATCAGCTGTTATCCTTATGGGAATCCCCTTGTGTGTTATTCGTTGTTTTTCCCTTGCTTCTTTCAATATTTGTTCTTTGTGTTTGATCTTTGTTAATTTGATTAATATGTGTCTTGGGGTGTTTTGCCTTGGGTTTATCCTGTTTGGGACTCTGGGTTTCTTGGACTTCGGTGATTATTTCCTTCCTCACTTTAGTGAAGTTTTCAACTATTATCTCAAGTATTGTCTCATGGTCTTTCTTTTTGTCTTCTTCTTCTGGGACTCCTATGATTCGAATGATGGGGCGTTTAAAACTGTCCTGGAGGTCTCTGAGATTGTCCTCATTTCTTTTAAGTCTTTTTTCCTCTCTGATTCATTTATTTCTACCATTCTATTTTCTATTTCACTCATCCTATCTTCTGCCTCTGTTATTCTACTATTTGTTGTCGTCAGAGTGTTTTTGATCTCATTTGTTGCATTATTTATTATATATTGAATCTTTTTTATTTCTTCTAGGTCCTTGTTATACATTTCTTGCATCTTCTCAATCCTTGTCTCAAGGCTATTTATCTGTGATTCCATTTTGATTTCAAGATTTTGGATCATTTTCACTATCATTATTTGGAATCCTTTAGTAGATAGATTCCCTTTCTCTTCCTCTTTTGTTTGGATTGGTGAGTATTTAATCTGTTCTTTTACCTGCTGTGTATTCCTCTGTCTCTTCATCTTGTTTATATTACTGTATTTGGGGTGGCCTATCTGTAATCTGGCAGTTTGTGGAGTTCTCTTTACTGTGGAGTTTCCTCACTGTGGGTGGGGTTGTATCAGTGGCTTGTCAAGGTGTCTTGGTTAGGGAAACTTGTGTCAGTGTTCTGATGGGTGGAGCTGGATTTGTTCTCTCTGGAGTGCAATGAAGGGTCCAGTAATGAGTTATGAGATGTCAATGGTTTTAAGGTAACTCTGGGCAGCCTGTATATTGGAGCTCAGGGCTGTGTTCCTGTGTTGCTGGAGGATTTGCATGGTATATCTTGCTCTGGAACTTGTTGGCCCTTGGGTGGTGCTTGGTTTCAGTCTAGGTATGAAGGCGTTTGATGAGCTCCTGTCAATTAATGTTCCCTAGAGTCAGGAGTTCTCTGGTGTTCTCAGGATTTGGACTTAATCCTCTTGCTTCTGGTTTTCAGTCTTATTTTTATAGTAGTCTCAAGACTTCTCATTCTATACAGCACTGCTGATAAAACATCTGGGTAAAAGATGAAAAGTTTCTCCACAGTGAGGGACATCCAGAGTTACATGGAGAAGAGAAGAGGGAGGAGGGAGTTAGAGGTGACCCAAATGAAATGAGGTAGAATCAATAGAGGAGAGAGCAAGCTAGCCAGTAATCTATATTTGCACTCCACAACTGGACCGCTCAGAGATGTTCATGGAGTTATACAGAAAAGAGAAGAGGCAGGAAGGAGACATAGGTGGCCAGGAGGATAAAAGGGGGAAATTAAAAGGAGAGAGACAAATTCAGCCAGTAATCAGTTCCCCAAGTGTTCTCCACCATCTGGAACACACCTACATTCACAGAGTTGGATAGAGAAGAGATAGGGTAGGGAGGAGACAGAGGCGACCTGGTGGAGAAAAAGGAGAGTCAAAGGAGGGGAGAGCAGTCAAGCCAGTAATCTCACTCCCAAGTAAAAATGGGTACTGATTTGGGGTTCTTAAACATACAAAATTGATAAGAAGTACCAAAAAGCAAAGATTAAAAATCAAGAGTAGTTTGGAATTTTAAAAATATAATATTAAAGAAAAGAAGAAAAAAAAAGAAAGAAAAAAGAACAGTCACAAAAATTATGTATATATACATGTATATATATATATACATACATATATATTAAGTTTGCTTTAAAAAATAGGATCTTTTGTTTTTTTGCAAAATAATAGTAGGTTACAAAAGTGAAAATTAAAGGAGTAATAGAGGACTTAAAATTTTTAATTAAAAAAAATCATAAAAATAGTAAAAGTATATCTAGGACTTTCTCTGGTATTGTTGTGGGTATTGTGGAGTCAGTTCATTTTTAGATAGTTCCTCGGTCTGGCTTATATTTCTCAAGATCTATAGGCCCCTTCCTATGTAGTTTGTACTCACGACAGAGTTTTAATCTATTGCACCTGTCACTTCCAAGGTGGTTCCCTCTGTTTTAGCTTCTGTTTGCTGATCTCTTCAGTGTCTGATTTCCATCCTGACACAAAGAGGGCAGTGGTGGACACTATTTTTAGGCTTTTGTTCAGCTGCACTATGGGGAAGGAGAGATGCTGCATACAAATAACACTGACATGTGCTTGCAGTGCCTCAGCCACACTGGGCCTGCCCCCGCTCACAGCTCGTGTGCCCTCCCTGCCCACACTGCTCAGGCTCTATGTTACTCTGCCTGGGAACCATCCGAGGCCAGCATGGGCTGCATGCACCGTCCAGGTCTAAACTGCTCAGGTTCAGGCACTCAGATAGTCCTCAGAGGTGCAGACTTGGTTGGGCCTGAGTTTTGTGGCCTTCCCAGGTCCGAGAAGCTCAGGTGATGAGGTGTTTGGTGAGCGCAGTCACTACAACTTATTCCCTCCTCCATCCCTGCTGCTTGGTTTTCTGGGTGTACAATCAGCGCACCTTCTCAGGTGGATGTTGACTGTCCAGAACCCCAAGAAGTCTTAGATAGCAAAGAAGCCTGCTTGCAGTTTGGTAGATAATGTCTCTCTGGGGCTGTGATTGCCCCCTTCCGGCTCTGGCTGCCTCTCACCAGAGGGGGATGGTCTGCAGCCGGCTAGTTCTGTTCAGTCCTTTGTTCTGTGTGCGGGCCTGGCCTGTGTCTTAGGAGTTTTCGCGTGGTAGCTATCCCACAATCTGGTTTGCTAGCCCAAGTTAGTTTGCTTAAATTGCCCTAGGGGCATTCAGGCCAGATTCTTACTCTAAGCAGTGCAGCCCCACTTGCTAGTGGCGGGTACAGGCGTCTGCCCTGCTTCTCCAGTGGGGGAGTTACTGCTGGGCTTGTAATCTGTGGGTTTTAATTATTTATTTATTTTTCCTCCCTGTTATGTTGCCCTCTGTGCTTCCAAGGCTCACCACAGACTTGGCAGTGAGCGTGTTTCCTGGTGTTTGGAAACTTCTCTCTTTTTAAGACTCCCTTCCCAGGACAGAGCTCTGTCCCTACCTCTTTTGTCTCTTTTTTTTGTCTTTTATATTTTTTTTTCCTTCCTCTTTCAAAGACAGTGGGCTGCTTTTCTGGGTGCCTGATGTCCTCTGCAGGCATTCAGAAGTTGTTTTGTGGAATTTACTCAGCGTTTAAATGTTCTTTTGATGAATTTGTGGGGGAGAAAATGGTCTCCCTGTCCTATTCTTCTGCCATCTTAGGACTGTCCTCTCCAGTGCACTATAGTTTATGTTTTAAGTTATCTTTGGTTTTCCACTCAAAACTTGCCTATAGTGCTACCAAATCTTTTATATTTATAATGCCTATCACGTAAGAATAGATACTTTTTAGATTAACTTAATGTTTTACCACATATACACACTCAAGGGGAGCATTAATGGGATGCATTGTTAATGTATTAATGATGTATTATTAACATAATAATGCATAAATATATGTATTATTTTTGTTGTATTTATTTCTAAAGACTGCTCAGATTTATAATCATAATTTATATGAGTAATAACCACACAGTTCCTGTTTATCCATCTGAAAGAACTGGTAATTTCATAATACAATTTCTCTAAAACAAAGTTGTATTTCAGATAATCCAACTCAGTCTGGATTTTGGAAAATAGATTTGGGAAAATTCCCTCATGATCACCTTACTCTCCATCTGATTTCCATGGACAAAAGATTAATAGTGTATACTTTTGATTGAAGGATCATTGGAGAGGTGTACAGCAATAGTCATTAGAAGTATCCTAGTAATGGAAAATAGACTAAGATAACAGTATGATTTAAACTGTAATATATACATTTGATGCTAACTTGCTAGAATCTGGGGAATTTGAAAATCAATTATTTTGTTTATTAAAAGCACTAGGAAATTAATGGTGATTCTGAAAATAGGTATAAATATGGGTATAGTAATTTTTATGCATTTTCATGGATTAATTCACTCATTCTTAAAAAACACAGTATTTTTCTTCTCCATCTGACTTAGCATAGTGCCCTTAAGTTCCAGCCATGTTGTCAGAAATGGTAGAATTTTCTTCATTTTTATTGCTTAATAATATTCCGCTGTGTGTGATATCGGAGAAGGCAATGGCACCCACTCCAGTACTCTTGCTTGAAAAAATCCTATGGATGGGGGAGGCTGGTGGGCTGCTGTCTATGGGATGCACAGAGTTGAACACTACTGAAGTTACTTAGTAGCAGCAGCAGCAGCGGTGTGTGATATACATATGTGTATATATAGTACACACACATACATATATATATATATATATAT
>SJYC01106891.1:0-11899 GCA_006408675.1 Madoqua kirkii | reverse complement strand
AATAATATTCACATTTGAAAACACTTTATATTCTGTGGCATGTTAATTTTCATCGTTAATGTGTGGAGCATTATACTCTAATTAATTTTGTAATTAAAAGAATCGTATTTAAAATGTCAAATTTAAAACCATGAAATGCAGATTTCACACAGAATGTATTATCATAACAGAGCTCATTATCATTAGCGTAAGCTAATATGAGTTTATTTATATTTATTTAAAGTAGGTACTTTAATTGCTGGAAAGAATATTCTCTATATGGAGGGACAAGATTTTATGAAATGATGTAGGAAAATTGACAGTAACTGAATTAAGGATTTCTCTAGATATGCCACTTAGGATTACACTAGTGGCTTATTCTAAAGACATTTAGGTCTTATTCCTGTGATTCTATGCTCTCCTCCTAGTCTAAAGTTCTTAGAAACCAATGAAGGGCTGATTCAACCAAGGCACACAATTATGATTTCCCTAAATTAAAATCTTTACTGGATCATTATAATCAGTGCTCCTTACCAGATCATTGGAAACAGAACAAGATATTTAGTATATGGCCATGACTATGGATGGGGCCTCCCTGGTTGTTCAGATGGTAAAAAAATTCGCCTGCAATGCAGGAGCTACTGCTGCTGCTAAGTTGCTTCAGTCATGTCCGACTCTGTGCGACCCCACAGACGGCAGCCCACTGGGCTCCGCCATCCCTGGGATTCTCCAGGCAAGAACATTGGAGTGGGTTGCCATTTCCTTCTCCAATGCATGAAAGTGAAAAATGAAAGTGAAGTCTCTCAGTCATGTCTGACTCAGCGACTCCATGGACTGCAGTCTACCAGGCTCCTCCGGCCATGGGAGTTTCCAGGCAAGAGTACTGGAGTGGGAGACCTGGGTTCAATCCTTGGATTGTGAAGATACCCTGGAGGAGAGCATGGCAACCCATTCTGGTATTCTTGCCTGGAGAATCCCCATGGACAGAGGCATCTGGTGGGCTACAATCCATGAGGTCTCAAAGAAACGGACATGACCAGGCGATTAAACATGCAAGACTATGGATAAGAAAGAGGGATGGTTTAGCCAAAAAGATCTGAATGAAATTATTTGGAATACATTGTGGTATTGCTATGCTTAGAGACAAAACAAAAATTATTAGAAGGCAACTGCTACCTAACACAAGCAAGGCCTCCGAAGTTCTTTTAAGTTGTTCTTATGCGAGAACACTGTTATTTCCCTTCCCACTGTACTATTACATAGGGTATATTAGTGGTGAGAATTGAAAGGAAAAGAAACTGAGCCATCACCTAGTGGTCTAACTTCCGGATGCTTTCTTTTGAGATTCAGTAGCAAGTTGTGATCTTGTGTTTTCTCTCATTGGGAAGACAGGAAGTCTGGTTTTGTTTATTTGGATAAAAATTGCATATAAAGTGGGAAGTTTTTTCTGGATTTGTATGTATTAAAAGAAAATCTGAATGTAGAATTGGACACAATTTAGCGACTAACAACAATAATCTCTCACCCGAGACTGTATCATGGTGACTCAATACACAGAAAATTTCCTGAAGAAGGAGCATTTAATGTTAGAGTGATACAAATATGATCCATGATTTCCTGCTGGTAAAAGTCCTGGGTCTGTCCTGTTTCCAATTCTTAACTTCTAGTTAGTCACCTATTCCTCTAGTCCTGTGATGACACCCTATATCCACTGAAGTTTTTGCTTGTGGAGCTGAATATTTTCTTAATTTTGGTTCCTAGTTTAAAGGTGTCAGCTCTAATTTTCATAATCAGGAAAAAACAAAGTAGTTCAAGTCATAAAACTTGGATAAGCCTTTAAAAGATTGAATGTTTATATTTAATATAGAATAAAACAGAAAAATTATAATCATAAGTTCTAGCTACTACAAGGATATTGTCTAGAATAAAGCTAAGGAAAAACAGAGTCATTTTAAGAAAGCTTTAACAAAATTATTAATTAGTATACCAGCATGGCAAAAAGCATACTTGTTAAAAATGAATGAATGTGTAACACTTGAAAGATGCTGAGAAATTAAACCAGATATGAGAGTAATGGAGAAGGTGATCATCTTGTATGTTTGTTTAAATATGTATATATATAGAATCAAACCCATGGAGAAAAGAAATATTTACTGTGACTACTTTCAGTTTGGATTTATAAATAAATGTTTCCCTGTTTGTGTGTATATATAGAGAGATGATAGAGAAAGATATACAAAGATATATAATATGTAGATGTAACATTGGACACGACTGAGCAACTGAACTGAACTGAACTGAACACATACTTCCATACTAGCAGAAACATCAGGCCTCTGGGTTAGAGATCAGAGCTTCATTTACTTCAGCAGCACAGGGGAAGAATAATATCCTAGCATTGGCCCCTTACACCATAGACAGCAGAATGAGAGCCAGATGGACAGTCTACACATGTAGTGAGATTATACTTCCGGAGACTGTTGTATGAATCTCAGCCCATTGATAGTCATATTCTCAGCTAGGAATACAGGAAGCACTCACTTGGACTCATATTAACTCCTAAAGGAATCCCATGGACACTTTTTACCACCATCACAAGGGCTAGTCTTGTTTCTGGATCAGCCCTTGCTGTTCTAATGTCACATCTCAGCAAAACTATCCTGGAGTTTAGAAGAACAAGATTTATTAACCATAGATCCTAAAGGGCACACAGCAAGCTCCAGGTCACATAGAGAGGTGGTGGGTATAAAGAGAAGGAAACTAAAGCCTCTGCCTTTATTAGGGCCCACAGGTGGGGTACCTAGGACTCCTCCAGATCCCTCTTTAGTAATAAAATTTAAAGCAGGAGATTTGGAATTAGTGTACAGAAAGAAGTGAGGTCACGTGATCAGAGAAGTAGTCAAGTGATCAGTCAGTTACCCAAGGTTTCTAAAAGGGGAATGAATTTCGTGGGTGGGGACAGTACTGTTTCTAATCAAGTTCTTTCTTTCTTTCTTTTTTTTTTTTTTGTGCTGCTTTTCCGCTGGGGGATTCACTGTTGGGTTCGCGATCTGTTGGTTTTAATTAATTTCCCCTTTCTGTTAAGTTGCGATTCATGCTCCCCAGGCCCGGCACAGCTTCCGCTGTGAGAAAGTTCCCTGGGGCTTGGCAACCTCTCTTTTTAAGGGTCTCTTCCCGGGATGGGATTCCCTTCCCGGGACGAGGCTCCCTCCCTACTTCCTTTGTCTCTTTTCTCGTCCCTTATATTTATTCCTACCTGGTTTTGAAGCCAATAATCTGCTTTGCTGGATGCCTGATGTCCTCTGCCAGCCTTCAGAAGTTGTTTTGTGGAGTTTATTCCGTGCTGAAGTGTTCTTTTGATGAAGTAGTGAGGGAGAAAGTGTCCTCCCCGTCCTATTCCGCCGCCATATTTTTCCCGCCCAGATCCCTCTTTAGTAATAAAATTTAAAGCAGGAGATTTGGAATTAGTGTACAGAAAGAAGTGAGGTCACGTGATCAGAGAAGTAGTCAAGTGATCAGTCAGTTACCCAAGGTTTCTAAAAGGGGAATGAATTTCGTGGGTGGGGACAGTACTGTTTCTAATCAAGTTCTTTCTTTCTTTCTTTTTTTTTTTTTTGTTCTCTTTTACTAGTAGCTGTGTCATACAGCTGGCAATATGCTTATTCTAGATAGAAGCCTTTGAAATCAGTGCCTTAGGAATCAAAAGCTTAATGTCAGACACTCTCTTAAACAATCAAAAAGCTGAATATCAGGCATTTACTACAAAGAGGTTTCCAAAAATATGAATCTGCAAATTTATGTAGAAGTGGGACAGCTGTTTCTCCACTTTCTTCTAAGACAGAGAAACATTTATATCCTACTATAAAATAATTCTCCTGGGGGAGACAAAGAGGAAGATCCAGGATTTTTTCATTCTGAAGTACAAATAAATATTCCTAGGTGAAGGATATGACAAATACTATAAATCCTTTGCTAGTGTGGTATATTTGGTGTAATTAATGAGCTAATACCAATGCAATTTTAAATAAAAGTCCATAGTTAATTTACATTTCCTCAGATTTTTCTTAATTTTTTTTTTCTCATTTGATGTCCAAATAAGATACCAGAGTGCATTTAGTTGTTGTGTTTTTTTAGGATCCTTTTGGTTTTCAGACTTTCTTTCTTTTTAATGATTTTCACATTTTAAAGAAGAGTGAACAAATAATTTATAGAATATCCTTAATCTGTATTTGTCTGATATTTTTATCACAATTAGACTAGGGTAATGTATTTTGGGAAAGAAGATATTTACTCCCAACATGACTTATCACTGTTGACACCGAGCTTTATCATCTGGATTGAGATAGTGTTTGTCAGTTTTATTCACTGTAAATTTACTTTTTCTTCTTTCCATACTTGGCTCTTTGAAATACAATACTCTACTGAGCCCACACTTAAGTGAGAATATATGCTTCACCTGTTCAAGGGCAAATATTTATGTAAGTTACATGAAATTCTTCTCTATGGGAGTTTTATCCCCCAATTTATTGATATGTGTGTTAGTCATTCAGTCGTGTTCAACCCTATGCTACTCATGGACTATAGCCTACCAGGCTGCTCTGTCCATGGGATTTTCCAGGCAAGATACTGGATTGGGTTGCTATTTCCTCCTCCAGGGGATCTTTCCAACAGAAAGAGTGAACCTGGATCTCCTGTGTCTCCTATATTGCAGACAGATTCTTTACCCGCTGAGCCACCAGGGAAGTCACCATTTATTTATATAGTCAATCATTAATTTATTTATATCATAGATATTAATTTTATTCTTTGGGTTATAATCCAATACTACTTTATTCTAATACTACTCAAATTCCTTCAGCTTCATTAGGTTCCTGTGTCCCTTTGAGACATGCTTAAATTATGTCTGTGTTTCTTTTTACATGCTTCCTTTCTTTTTAGTACTGAAAGATGCCGCCAAGATAATCTCATATATTACCTGTCCCAACCCTAGAATCAATCTTTTTGCCATGAGTCCTGGTTTCTTATATTGGAGCATGATAGTACAAACCAAGATCTTGATAGTTAAGTACAGTTCAGTCTCTTAGTCATGTCAAACTCTATGCGACCCTTGGATCACAGCACGCCAGACCTCTCTGTCCACCACCAACTCCAAGAGTCTACTCAAATTCATGTCCACTGAGTCAATGATATCATCCAATCATCTCAACCTCTGTCTTCCCCTTTTCCTCCTGCATTCAATCTTACCCAGTGTTAGGGTCTTTTCAAATGAGTCAGCTCCTTGCATCAGGTGACCAAAGTATTGGAGTTTCAGCTTCAACATCAGTCCCTCCATGAACACTCAGGACTGATCTCCTTTAGGATGAACTGATTGGATCTTTCTGCAGTCCGAGGGATTTTGAGAGTCATCTCCAAAATCACAGTTGAAAAGAATCAATTCTTCACTGCTCAGCTTTCTTTATAGTTCAGCTCTCACATCCATACATGACCACTGGAAAATCCATAGCCTTGACTAGACTAATCTTTGTTGGCAAAGTAATGTCTCTGCTTTTTAATATGCTGTCTAGGTTGGTCATAACTTTCCTTACAAGGAGTAAGAATGAGACAGTCTTGGACAACTCCTGGGAAAATCTTTTTTATTCTTCTAGTTTGTCTGGTTTAATAGAAACATTTTGCATTATGTCATTTTATTTCACTTTTAACATAACAATTATATATATATATATATATATATATATATATATATATCTTTTGAGAAATACTTGATTTTTTATCTGGACTTTACAGCATACAGTTTTGTCTTATCAAAATCCATTTTAATATAACACATTATGCCACTTCACATGTAGTTTGGGTAATTTTAAACAGAATAGTTCCAAATATTTTCTATAGTCCCTTTTGACACTGTAACTCAGTTCATTTATCTATATGTTATAATCACTCAGAAACTGCCATTCAGTTCAGGCACTCAGTTGTATCTGACACTTTGTGAACCCATGAACAGGCATGCCAGGCTTTGCTGTCCATCACCAACTCCCAGAACATACTCAAACTCAAGTCCATCATGTCATTGATGCCATCCAGCCATCTCATCCTCTGTCATCCCCTTCTTCTCCTGCCTTCAATCTTTCTCAGCATCAGAGTCTTTCCCAACGAGTTGGTTCTTCACATCAGGTGGCCAAAGCATTGGAGTTTCAGCTTCAACATCAGTCCTTTCAATGAATATTCAGGACTGATTTCCTTTAGAATGGACTGGTTGAATCTTCTTGCAGTCCAAGGGACTCTCAAGAGTTGTCTCCAACACCACAATTCAAAAGCAACCATTCTTTGGCACTCAGCTTTCTTTATAGTCCAACTCTCACATCCATAGATGACTAATGGAAAAACCATAGCTTTGACTACATGGACCTTTGTTGGTAAAGAAATGTCTCTGCTTTTTAATATGCTGTCAAGGTTGGTCATAGCTTTTCTTCCAAGAAGCAAGCATCTTTTAATTTCATGGCTGAAGTCACCATCTGCAATGATTTTGGAGCTGGATAAAAGAAACTCTCTTGCTATTTCCATTGTTTCCCCATTTATTTGCCATGAAGTGATGGAACCAGATGCCATGATCTTAATTTTCTGAATGTTGAGTTTTAAGCCACACTTTTCACTCTCCTCATTCCCTTTCAAAAGGATGATGTCATCTGCATATCTTAGGTTGTTTATACTTCTCCCAGCAATCTTGATTCCAGCTTGCACTTCATCCAGCCAGGTATTTCTAGTGATGTACTCTGCATATAAGTTAAATGAGCAGGGTGACAATATACAGCCTTACATACTCTTTTCAATATCTGGAACCAGTGTATTGTTTCATGTTCAGTTTTAACTGTTGCTTTTTGACCTGCATACAGATTTCACAGGAGACAGATAAGGTGGTCTGGTATTCCCGTCCATTTAATAATTTTACACATGTTGCTGTGATCAACACAGTCAAAGGCTTTGGTATAACAAAAAAAGAAGCAGTAGATGTTTTTCTGGAACTCTCTTGCTTTTTTGATAAATCAAGTGGATGTCAACAATTTGATCTCTGGTTCCTCTGCCTTTTCTAAATCCAGCTTGAACTTTTGGAAATTCATCATTCATGTACTGTTGAAGCCTGGCTTGGAGAATTTTGAGCATCACTTTACTAGCATGTGAAATGAGTGCATAGTCTTTCCCAACGAGTTGGTTCTTCACATCAGGTGGCCAAAGCATTGGAGTTTCAGCTTCAACATCAGTCCTTTCAATGAATATTCAGGACTGATTTCCTTTAGAATGGACTGGTTGAATCTTCTTGCAGTCCAAGGGACTCTCAAGAGTTGTCTCCAACACCACAATTCAAAAGCAACCATTCTTTGGCACTCAGCTTTCTTTATAGTCCAACTCTCACATCCATAGATGACTAATGGAAAAACCATAGCTTTGACTACATGGACCTTTGTTGGTAAAGAAATGTCTCTGCTTTTTAATATGCTGTCAAGGTTGGTCATAGCTTTTCTTCCAAGAAGCAAGCATCTTTTAATTTCATGGCTGAAGTCACCATCTGCAATGATTTTGGAGCTGGATAAAAGAAACTCTCTTGCTATTTCCATTGTTTCCCCATTTATTTGCCATGAAGTGATGGAACCAGATGCCATGATCTTAATTTTCTGAATGTTGAGTTTTAAGCCACACTTTTCACTCTCCTCATTCCCTTTCAAAAGGATGATGTCATCTGCATATCTTAGGTTGTTTATACTTCTCCCAGCAATCTTGATTCCAGCTTGCACTTCATCCAGCCAGGTATTTCTAATGATGTACTCTGCATATAAGTTAAATGAGCAGGGTGACAATATACAGCCTTACATACTCTTTTCAATATCTGGAACCAGTGTATTGTTTCATGTTCAGTTTTAACTGTTGCTTTTTGACCTGCATACAGATTTCACAGGAGACAGATAAGGTGGTCTGGTATTCCCGTCCATTTAATAATTTTACACATGTTGCTGTGATCAACACAGTCAAAGGCTTTGGTATAACAAAAAAAGAAGCAGTAGATGTTTTTCTGGAACTCTCTTGCTTTTTTGATAAATCAAGTGGATGTCAACAATTTGATCTCTGGTTCCTCTGCCTTTTCTAAATCCAGCTTGAACTTTTGGAAATTCATCATTCATGTACTGTTGAAGCCTGGCTTGGAGAATTTTGAGCATCACTTTACTAGCATGTGAAATGAGTGCAATTGTGCAGTAGTTTGAACATTCTTTGGTGTTGCCTTTCTTTGGGATTGGAATAAAAATTGACCTTTTCCAGTCCTGTGGCCACTGCTGAGTTTTCCAGGTTTGCTGGCCTATTTAGTGCAGCACTTTCACAGCATCATCATTTAAGGTTTGAAATAGCTCAACTTGAATTCCATCACCTCCATTAGCTTTGCTCATAGCGATGTTTCCTATGGCCCATTTGACTTTGCCTTCCAGGATGTCTGGCTCTAGGTGAGTGGTCACACCATCGTGATCATCTGGGTCATTAAAATCTTTGTGTGTGTTTGCGTGTGTGTGTGTGTCTGTGTGTGTGTGTGTCTGTGTGTAGTTCATCTGTGTGTTCTTGCCACCTCTTCTTAATATCTTCTGCTTCTGTTAGGTTCATTCCATTTCTGTCCCTTATTGTGCCCATCTTTGCATGAAATGTAACCTTGGTATCTCTAATTTTCTTGAGGAGATCTCTAGTCTTCCCCATTCTTTTGTTTTCCTCTATTTCTTTGCATTGATCATTGAGGAAGGCTTTCTTATATCTCCTTGCCATTCTTTGGAACTCTGCATTCAAATGGGTATATCTTTCCATTTTTTCTTTTCCTTTCACTTCTCTTTTCTCAGCTATTTGTAAGGCCTCCTCTCACAACAATTTTACCTTTTTACATGTATTTTTCTTGGGAATGTTGTTACTCACTGCCTCCTACTCAGTGTCACAAACATTCATCCATAGTTCTTCATGCACTCTGTCTATCAGATCTAATCCCTTGAATCTATTTGTTACTTCCATTGTATAATCACAAGGGATTTTATTTAGGTTATACCTAAATGGTCTAGTGGTTTTCCATACTTTCTTCAATTTAAGTCTGAATTTTGCAATAAGTTCATAATCTGAGCCATAGATCCCGGCCTTCTTTTTGCTGACTTTACAGAGCTTCTCCATCTTTGACTGCAAAGAATAAAATCAATCTGATTTTGGTATTGACCATCTGGTGATGCCCATGTGTAGAGTCTTCTCTTGTGTTTTTTGGAAGAGGTTGTTTGCTATGACCAGTGCATTCTCCTGGCAAAATTCTGTTAGCCTTTGCCCTGCTTCATTTTGTATTCAAAAGCCAAATTTCCCTGTTACTCCCGGTATCTCTTGACTTCCTACTTAACATTCCAGTCCCCTATAATGAAGACGGCATCTTTTTGGGGGTGTTAGTTTTAGGTCTTATAGGTCTTCATAAAGCCATTCAACTTCAGTTTCTTCAGCATTACTGGTCTGGGGATAGACTTGGATTACTGTGATATTGAATGGTTTGCCTTGGAAAAGAACAGAGATCATTCTGTTGTTTTTGAGATTTCATCCAGGTACTGATTTTTGGACTCTTTTGTTAACTATGATGGCTACTTCATTTCTTTTAAGGGATTCTTGCCCACAGTAGTAGATATAATGTTCATCTGAATTAAATTCATCCATTACATTCCATTTTAGTTCACTGATTACTAAAATGTTGATTTTCATACTTGCCACTGAAATTGCCACTAGCATTGAATTAAACAACTGTTTTTTAGATAACTTAAGAATGCAAATTACATTATCTATTTTTCCATCATTTATTTGTTTTCATGTGCACTCTATTTCTTAATGGAAGTCTAAGTTCCTAATCTGTATCATTTTCCACCTCCCTGAAAAATGTCTCAACATTTACTGCCAGGCAGTTCTGCTGGCAATGATATTCCCCAGTTTTTGTCTGTAGAATATTTCTCTTTCACTTTTATAGGATAATTTCTCTGATTTTATAAATCTATTTTTTAACACTTTAAATATTTTACAGTACTTTCTTATTACTTGCATTGTTTATTATTTATATAATAAGTAATAATTTTAGTGATTATTCCTCTAAGTAAAGTATTTTTCCTCTGTCTTCTTTCAAGATTCTCTCTTTGTCTTTGATTTTCTGAAGGTTGAAATGTATTAGGATTTTTTATGTGTGTATGTGTGTGTACGTGCATATTTATCAGCTTTGTTTTATCTATGACTCTGGCTCTGTGTTTTGGTATCTTTCATTAATTATCAGATTTTTTAGCCATTTTTAATTCAAATATTTCTTATTTTTTGAAATACTGTTATTTCAATTATTTTTATGTTAGATCTTTTAGGATCATACCATAGTTCCCCAGTGCTTTGACTTCTCTTTTCATCTTTTCCCTCTTTGCCACTTGAGAAGCTTCTATTGATCTATCTTCAAGTTCACTAATTATTGCTTAACTGTGTTAAGTCTACTGATGAGGCCAGGAAAAGCATTCTTCATTTGTATTTTGTTTTCTATATCTAACATTTATTTTTTAAATTATTTTTTACTCAGTCTATTTTCTTGGGTTATCTGTATGTTCATTCACCATGTCTACTTTTCCATAGATCCACTAACACATTAATCACAGTGATCTTAAATTTCCTAATAACTCTCATATTTGTGTCATATCTCAGGCTCTTCCAACGATTGCTTTATTTTTCAGGTTGTATTTCTTTCTTGCTTTTTCCATGCTTGCAATTTTTGTTTGAAACCCAGACAAATAATCTGGGAAACTGGAGAATAGGAAATAATGCAAATAGGCCTCTAGTATGATAATTTAAGATTATCTGACTAGAAGTTGACCTATGTTTAATGTCTGCTGCTGCTTTATGTACCAGAGGCTTTGAATTCTTTTGGTTCTTTTGGTATTTTTATATTATGTCTTGGCTCTCTATGTGGATGTTTATAAAATCTTTATATGAATCTGTATTGTACACCCCTTTCAACAACAGCCACTATAATGATATTATACTGGAGCCCTATTTTTGTGATAATGTTGTGGGGAAGAGGAGCAATCTATGATCTAACGATGAAGGTTAAGTGTTTTAGTGGGTTTAGGTTGTGATACTGTGACTTTCACAAGCATTTTCCTACTGGTACAGTGTTTAAACTGTCCCCTACTTTCTTTTCTGCCTGAAAAGCTTCAAATCTATTTTCTCAAAGACTTGCCCCCCATTAACTATGCATTTTTGACTCCCTTTTCAAAGTACATGCGTGAGGGTATGAACTGGGTATCAAGTCTCTTTCCCTAGCTGGAATAACGTTTCATAACATGCTCTGTCAAAGTACTTTCCCCTGAAAAATAATCTTTTGTTATGGAGCAGGGCACTGAGGGTGTTTCATAATAGTCGCTTCTCCTTTTCTTCTCCAGAACTAAGAGGAGTTGGTTCTTGGGTTTTCATAGTGAGAACTCAAAGTTTGAGAGGCGGGGGTGGGGGGAGGTTTCTAGGAGAAAATCCACTAAAGCACAGGTCTCCTTAAGATTGTGGCCATTTGAGGTTTTCACTCTTACACTATCCCTCACTCAGCCTCTGACAACTCATGTAAACATAAAAAATAAAAATAAAAAATATCCACATCCTATCAGAAAGGTCTCTCACTTTCATTTTGCTTATATGGTAGTTTATAAACATTTAAAATATCTTATTATATATGTAAAAATATACAAATTCTAATTCAAACATACTCTTGAGAATGGTTCTCTTTTCTACTTTAATCCTGAACATGGATCAGTGCTTTTTAAAATATATTCAAGTTAGTTTCCATTTCATATTACATTTGATTGAAGAACCATCTTGTTATTGAGTGCTGTACTACAAAAGGGAGTCCTAGAATGGA
>SJYC01106886.1:0-26444 GCA_006408675.1 Madoqua kirkii | reverse complement strand
GTTTTTACTTTGAAGAGTTGGTCTATTTCACCTTAGCTGTGAAACTTACATATACAGAATTATTTGTCTCTGTGTGTATTCTCACTCTTGTTTGACTCATTGTGCCCTCACGGACTGCAGGCCACCAGGCTCCTCTGTCCATGGAATTTTACAGCAAGAATGCTGGAAATGCTTGCTATTTCCTACTCCAGAGCATCCTACTGACCCAGGGATCGAACCACATACATTGCCTGCATCTCCTGCGTTGACGGGCAGATTCTTTACCACTAAGCGAACTAGGCAGCCCCAGAACTGTTTATATTGTTCCTTTAATACCATTTTGATGTCTGTAGTATCTTTGGAGATATCACCCCATTTCATTACTGATAGTGGTAATTTCTTTCTTTTTTGAAGAATCAGTTCATTTTCTACCCCCCCTTTTTTCCCCTATTTTAAATTTCATTGATTACTTTTCTTTATTGTTTCCTTCTTTTCAAGGCCAGCATCTTCAAACCTCTCTAAGCTCCATCTTTATACTGCTTTGCCCTTGTGTGTATCAAATCTTGCCTCTGATTATCTAAGTAATTCATATCAGATTGAACTGTTCACTTGTGTTATTTCCCTGCCTACTTTTCATATTTGGCAGTGCTGTTGTTTGGTGCATGGATATTTAAGGCAGAAATTTATTTCTGGTGGGCTGACCCTTCTATCATTATATAAAGTCCCTCTCTTTGCTCTGAAGAGGTATCAGTATAGGTAGGTATTTCTGCTTTCTTTGAATGAACATTTGCATGATACAGATGACTTGATGGACATGAATTTGGGTGAACTCCAGGAGTTGGTGATGGACAGGGTGGCCTGGCATGCTATAATTCATGGGGTTGCAAAGAGCCAGACACGACTGAGTGACTGAATGAAACTAACTGGGACATATTTTAAATCCATTTTGCTAATCTCTAAGTTGGTATATTTAGACTGTTTACACTTAGGACAAACTATTCTTTATTGGGAATGGAAGTACAATTTTTTTTTAAATTTTATGTTTTTAATGAATATGTTGGTCCCTCCGTTCCCCTGCCACCCCTTTCCCCACCTTCCAGTGGGTTCCATTAACACTTTGTAGAATGCCATTTTCATTTATAATTTTTTTAGTCAATTTCTTTTTAGATTTTCTAGTGGTTTATTTATAGTATTACAGTATATCAGCTTTTATGGGTAATATTAAATCATAACAGACACAGTGTGTGGTGCTACATTATGTTAGTTGGTATATTTAGACTGTTTACACTTAGGACAAACTATTCTTTATTGGGAATGGAAGTACAATTTTTTTTTAAATTTTATGTTTTTAATGAATATGTTGGTCCCTCCGTTCCCCTGCCACCCCTTTCCCCACCTTCCAGTGGGTTCCATTAACACTTTGTAGAATGCCATTTTCATTTATAATTTTTTTAGTCAATTTCTTTTTAGATTTTCTAGTGGTTTATTTATAGTATTACAGTATATCAGCTTTTATGGGTAATATTAAATCATAACAGACACAGTGTGTGGTGCTACATTATGTTACATTAGAATCTATTGTTGCTATCATTTTCAAGTTAAACCTTATCTCTCATCCTTCCTTTGCTTTTCCTTTTACAATAAAATTATCTCAAATATTTATTCTAAACTTTTAAAACTAAGTCAGACATTGCTCTGATTTTTTGCTTCAACCAGTAGGGAAAATTTAGAAAGCTCAACAGAAGAAATATCTATTTACCTATTCTTACTTTTTTTCTTATTGTACTTTATTCCCTTTTGATATTCCAAGCTTCCTGAGTTTCCTGGCAACACATTTTCATACATTTTCTTTCTGTGAAATATATTGATTTCATTTTCATTCCTGAAGGATATTTTAAATTGATAAAGAACCCTGGGTTGCCATTTCTTTTCTTTAAGGGCTTGAAAATGTATTACTTCCTTCCAGTCTCCATGGTTTCTAATGAGAAATTTGTTTTCATTTGAATCTTTTCCCTAATGGATGAGGTTTTCTCTCTCTTTCACTGTTTTCAACTTTAGTTTGCTTTCTCTTTCAACTTTAGTTTCAACTTCAGTTTTAACTTTCAACTTTAATTTGCTTTCTCTTTAGTTTGCATCCCTTTCAGACACCACTAGAGAATGGCCAGGGGGAAGGTGAACTGGAGAGCTGCATTGTAACTTTGTGAGGGGTGGAAATCTTGCCTCTGTCTTTAGTGGCATGGGTTGGAGTGGGACCATTATTTCCTGTGCTGTTTGTCTACAATTCAGCAGTTGTTTACAAGACTTGTGTCTTTCTAGGCTTTCCCTTTCCTGGACAAAGCTAAAGAAAGCAGAATTTTGCTTTCTCTTTAGTTTGCATCCCTTTCAGACACCACTAGAGAATGGCCAGGGGGAAGGTGAACTGGAGAGCTGCATTGTAACTTTGTGAGGGGTGGAAATCTTGCCTCTGTCTTTAGTGGCATGGGTTGGAGTGGGACCATTATTTCCTGTGCTGTTTGTCTACAATTCAGCAGTTGTTTACAAGACTTGTGTCTTTCTAGGCTTTCCCTTTCCTGGACAAAGCTAAAGAAAGCAGAAATTCTGAAGTCTTTTTATTGTCTGTTCCCATTAGCACTTCTCCGTTGCTAGCTCCTTTAAGTACCAAGTTTGGGAATCATGTGGCAAAAACAAAACCCAAGATATACACCAATGTGGCTTTCATTGGTTTGCAAAGTCTTTAGTCAGTCTAGTCTTTCCTTTTCAAAGTCTTCTCAGGTTGTTTTTATATGTCTAGGTTCTTAGTTGTACTTACTGGGAGAAATATTCAAAAATATATTTCATTTCCTCTATCTGTCTGGAAGAGAAATCCTTCCCTTGGCTTAGAAAAAGGCATCCTACCTATCTAATTGCCTATCTCCAAGCTGTGTACCAGCATTCCAGAGGAATAAGTAGTTGATTACAATATGACCTCTATGGATTTTCTCCCACTGTCAACTTTAAGCAGAATGCCACACAAAAATTGTGAGCAAATATTGACTCTAGATTGCTTTTGTTTTGAATTATCTATGCAGAAAAATGTGATCAGTTTGATAGTTTTATTTTATAGCATAATAATAGCTATATTTATTTATAGTCCATTATTCTGCAAAACAGTTTAAACACCAGAGGGTTAAGTGTTCAGTCACTTTCAAGGTGTATCTAGGTAATGTAGTCTAATTAGCCAACTCAGACATACCCTCCAGCAAGCAGACTCTCTGAAACTGTTGACCTAAGGATAGAAATAATTTCAGAGACAACGATTTCCAATTAAATGTAATTCTTATCTTAGTATAGGTGGAATCAGCATTATAGATGCAATTTTCTTCACTGTAGAAATAAAACTTACCAACAAGTAATAAAAAATTCTGAAGTCCCTAATGATCTTTTTTCTTTTTTTCCTTCTATTTTGGATAACTAGGCTTCAAACTATTATTTAGGATCTTTTCAATAATATGAAAACATCGCTAATACTGATATCTGTAATCTTAAACCTGACTGATTTATAGAATTAGCATGTTATTTGATATTCAGTAGTGAGTATACTGTAGGAGAAGGAAATGGCAACCCACTCCAGTGTTCTTGCCTGGAGACTCTCAGGCAAGGCTGGTGGGCTGCTGTCTATGGGGTTGCACAGAGTCGGACACACTTGAAGAGACAGCACAGCAGCAGCAGTGGGGATACTTGTAAGAAAAATGTCCAAAGCTGACCCAGAAATACTTTGTGAACAATACTGCTCACACTGTGATTCTGTAATAGTGACCAGCTATACCTACTGAACAATCTCACTTGGTTTTTATTATTTCTTATTTTTAACTTTAGTACTAAAGAGCTGAGGCAGCTAAGTAAGCACAGAGTCATATTTTGAAACCTAATCTCTTAGACAGCAACCATTGTTATATCAAGTACATTGTTTAATGGGGAAAAAAAAAGAAAGAAAGTTTCAAAACTCACTTAATTTAGAATTTACCATTGTTTTCTTATGCGATGTAAATTTTCCAGCATATGACTATTCTCTTTATTACTCTAGTAGGGTAAGTGTCATTTGCAGAACTCCTGAGCTGCTAGAGAATACTATTTATAGCAAAAACAACTGCTACTTTAATCATATTGGCACATTTTATAGCTATGCTGTAAAGTATTCTTTATACCTTACACTTATGACAGAAAACCAAATCAAACTAAGCCTTAATGATTGCTGCTCTTCTTTAAAGGTATAAAACATAAGAATGTAATAGTAACTGAAAATACATTTTCAGGGACTAAAAAAATGAATTTGCTATTCAACGAGGAAAAGCACTGTTTAAATTTTATCTGAAACAATATATGATTAGAAAATGAGAAGAATAAAATCTTTATCAAGTATGAAACTTTAAATGTTATATTTCTTAATACTAACATCTGAAATGGAGTTATATTTTCAATATTTATCTCACATAGAGAGCAAGGAAAACTAGAATTGACCTTCTAAATATCATCATAAGTTGTTTTCTTGATTGTTCAAGAAAACTTTACCTGAAGCTGTTCACAAGTTAGTTAGTACCTAAACTATTAAAAAAACAATTTAATTCTCAATTTTATTAATTATAAGTGAACACAAAGAAATATTCTTGTCTACATTTTAAAGAAGTGTGTAAATTGCCCAAGATAACATATAGTTTAAATATCTTCAGTGATTTGATCATTTTCTGTTCAAACTGGTTACATACATCTGAGTCTGTGCTTCAGTTCAGTTGAGTTCAGTCGCTCACTCATGTTCAACTCTTTGCAACCCCATGAACTACAGTCCATCACCAACTCCTGGAGTTCACCCAATTCATGTCCATTGAGTTAATGATGCCATCCAACCATCTCATCCTCTGTTGTCCCCTTCTCCTTTTGCCCTCATCTTTCACAGTATCAGGGTCTTTACAAATGAGTTAACTCTTCACATCAGGGGGCCAAAGTATCGGAGTTGCAGCTTCAACATCAGTCCTTCTAATGAACACCTAAGACTGATCTCCTTTAGGATGGACTGGTTGGATCTCCTTGCAATCCAAGGTATTCTCAAGAGTCAAGAGTCTTCTCCAACACCACAGTTCAAAAGTATCAATTCTTTGGTGCTCAGGTTTTTTTTTATAAGTTCAACTCTCACATCCATACATGGCTATTGGAAAACCATAGCTCTGACTAGACGGACCTTTTTTGGAAGAGTAATGTCTCTACTTTTTAATATGCTGTCTAGGTTGGTCATAGTGTTCCTTCCAAGAAGTAACCATCTTTCAGTTTCATGGCTGCAATAACCATCTTCAGTA
Organism: Madoqua kirkii; assembly: GCA_006408675.1. Classification (NCBI taxonomy): domain Eukaryota; kingdom Metazoa; phylum Chordata; class Mammalia; order Artiodactyla; family Bovidae; genus Madoqua; species Madoqua kirkii. Next base: position 21,138 of record SJYC01106886.1, on the reverse strand, counting down.
ATTTTGGACACTCAAAAAATAGTCAGCCACTGTTTCCAGTGTTTCCCCATCTATTTGCCATGAAGTGATGGGACCTGATGCCATGATCTTAGTTTTCTGAATATTGAGCTTTAAGCCAACTTTTTCACTCTCCTCTTTCACTTTCATCAAGAGGCTTTTTAATTCCTCTTCGCTTTCTGCCATAAGGGTGATGTCATCTGCATCTGAGATTATTGATATTTCTCCTGGCAATCTTGATGCCAGCTTGTGCTTCTTCCAGCCCAGACTTTCTCATGATGTACTCTGCATAGAAGTTAAATAAACAGGGTGACAATATACAGCCTTGACGTACTCCTTTTCCTATTTGGAACCAGTCTGTTGTTCCATGTCCAGTTGTAACTGTTACTTCCTGACCTGCATATAGGTTTCTCAAGAGGCAGGTCAGGTGGTCTGGTATTCCCATCTCTTTCAGAATTTTCCATAGTTTATTGTGATCCACTCAGTCAAATGTTTTCGCATAGTCAATAAAGCAGAAATAGATATTTTTCTTGAACTCTCTTGCCTTTTTGATGACCCAGTGGATGTTGGCAATTTGATCTGGTTCCTTTGCCTTTTCTAAAACCAGCTTAAATTCCTAGAAGTTTATGGTTCACATATTGATTAAGCCTGGCTTGGAGAATTTTGAGCATTACTTTACTAGTGTGTGAGTTGAGTGCAACTGTGTGGTATTTTGAGCATTGTTTGGCATTTCCTTTCTTTGCGGTTACAATGAAAACTGATCTTTTCTAGTCCTGTGGCCACTGATGAGTTTTCCAAATTAGTGGCATATTGAGTGCAACACTTTCACAGCATCATCTTTTAGGATTTGGAATAGCTCAACTGGAATTCCATCACCTACACTAGCTTTGTTCATAGTGAGGCTTCCTATGCCCCACTTGACTTCAGGTGAGTGATCATACCATTGTGATTGTCTGGGTTATGAAGATCTTTTTTGTGCAGTTACTCTGTTTATTCTTGCCACCTCTTCTTAATATCTTCTGCTTCTGTTATTTCCATACCATTTCTGTCCTTTATTGAACCCATCTTTGTATGCAATATTCCTTTGATATCTTTAATTTTCTTGAAGAGATCTCTAGTCTTTCCCATTCTATTGTTTTCCTCCATTTCTTTTCTTTGATCGCGGAGGAAGACTTTCTTATCTTTCCTTGCTATTCTTTGGAATTCTGCATTCAGAGTCTATGGTAATGTCAAATATAAATAAATGAGAACTGAACAATGTCAAAAGGTCTCTTCAACAACTTATGTAATTTTATGATGAACCAGATGATTAGCTAAAGAAAATGATAAAATCTTTGTCAGGTATTAGAGGTTGCTTTCTAGCTAATTATTTCACATGAGCAATTATACTGGATGGACAACATCGAATTCTGAGATCCTTTTGTTCTATATTATTATTGAGATAATTTTTAGAATGGCATGTTTTGATATCTACAGTGAGATCTTAAGGTTTTATTTTGATCTATATTTCTGAATGCTAAAAGTAGTGTCACATTTAAAATATTTCACTATTAACAAACCATACTGCATTGTATTTGTATTATATCATCAGGCATTTTAGTGTTAAATCTGTATTTCCCTTGGGAAATTGTATGCATTTAATGAATTCTTTATATATAGATTATAATATTTTATATGTGGTATAGGTATAAATATTTAACATGTAAGAGATTATTTTACTTGGCTTTTATGCTATATTAAGGTATTTTTTTGACTCATTTATAATCTAATTTTCATACATTGGTTTTGCCAAAACATTCATTTGGGTTTTCCTATAATGGAAAAACTCGAATGAACTTTTTGGCCAGAACAGTAATTAGTATTGTTGAATTCAATAAATGTACTAACAGTAGCTGTACAAAGTAGACAGTATTAAAAGATAAATATGTAAATAAGTAGTAAGTGTTTAATTTATTGTTAATGTCACTGCTCTTATTATTATTAGTTATCTTGTTCCTGAGTATTGTTTGAAAGATACTAGGAATTTTCAGAAAGTGACTATTTTTGATTTAAACATAAACAGAAATAATGTTTGAATAAATGTTTACTTTTTTTTTTGTTAATGCTTTAAACTTTTTTCTTTGAACTAACTGTAAACTTACGTAAATATTTCAGAAATAGCATAGGGAATGCCAACATACCTCTTATACAGCTTCACCGCATGATGCAAAAGGAAGTATAAGCACTAGGGAAATTCATGGAGCATGACTCCATTTCAGAGGCAGACTTAGCCTGAATTTTTGACAATGCACAAGGTCAAAGATACAGAACTGAATTATACTACCTGATTTATCACTTTGAAATAAAATTTTGGAGTAGAATGTTATTTTGTCTTTGTTACATTTCAGTATATCTTTTTCATGAAAACAATTATATTTTTACTCTATTGTTTTAATCAAGGTGAACAGGTATGACTCCAGTTTAAGAGGTAATGTGATATTATAGTTGTGGCACTATTATTTCCAGAAGAAAGATGAATTCTCAAACTTCACTCTTCTTCCTTGCTAATGTGTTAGGGCATCCATAGTTCAGAAAATTCCCAAGACCTAAAGAGGCTATATCGTTCATTATATGTGCATGCACGCATTCCATGTTGCAGTAAATGTTTAACGCCTTTTAAAACAGATTTTAACCTGTAGAACACAAGTTAACAAGTGGTTCTGTCAAAATAAGTAGAACACAGGTATTATTTTCATTTGCTGCATTACCAGTAACATAATCATCAAGAAACACATAAATTCAAAGAATTTTAACCACATTTTAACCACAGATTCTATTAATTTCTTTAGCAATCTTCTGAACTTCTCCTTTACTTAAAAATAACAGTGAAACTCTTTATCACAGATCTTAGACACTTTGCCATCAGACTCTCTGCTACTCATATTCCCTACCATAGCATGTCCCATATATCTTACTCACATGTTGTTTTCCACTTAAGTCTTAAAAGTCCTTGCATCTGTAATGTGTTGGCCACACTGTACTACTCCTCTCTCTTCTACTATGAATTTAAATGTTCCTTCTTCTCTACTCCTATATTACTTAAGTCATAAGACAAGAACACTTACCACAGTGTATTATATATTTGTTTAGCTTTATGATCTGTTTCCTCTGGGAGATGAGAGCCATCAAGCTAGGGCCATTTAGGTATGTCTGTTACCACAGAGGACAGCACAATTTCTAGAATATGGTGGATGTTTAATATCAATATATTGATTCAATCAGTCAATAAGTGAATAGTATTTCATAATTGATTTAAAATATAAGTGATTGTCATGGTACAGCTCTTTGATAAAAACAGCACATTTTAAATATTAACCAGTGTGATGTTATCCAAAGCTAGATACATGGTTACATGTAAGTATTTGACAGGATATTCCATTATATGGAGGTGTTACATGAAAGGGTAACATTTTTTTTTTATTCGTGAAGAGTCATTTGAGTAACTGCACACAACTAGACAAGGCAAATACATAAATGGGAGCAGTGGATATCTTTGTTTATCTCTGATTAATGTAATGAATGAAGACAGTGGTTAACAACATATGAGTGCTTACTTACAGTTCTATATTCTTTGCAAGTATCAACTTTTCTAATCCTTGCATGCTTTCTGTAATGAAGATATTATTTTTTTACTTTAAAAGATACAAAACTGCAAAATAAAGGGATGAAATAACATGTCAAAGGATATTCAGATAGGAAGTTGTAAAGCTTGACAGCCAGGAGGAGTCTTGCTTTGAATTCAGAGTTATTACTCCTATATTACACTACTCCCCAGTACTGATAAAAAGCAAGCTATAGAAGGATGAGTGAGTTAAAGTAAAGATGTTATCAGAAAAACTTGTGTAATCATATCCTAATCATCTAGGCAAAAGTATATTTTTGGATTGTTAGATCTAATATATAATTATTCATAAAGTTTCCTCTATTTGCTTATTTTGACATTTCCTAAATCTTTTCCACTTGTTCCTTTTTTTAAAAAAAATTGTGATCCTGTTTTCTTCCTATATACTCGTTTCTTTGAAGTGATTACTCCCTTCACCCCTGAAAATAAAGTCAAAAGATGGACACCATAACAGAAAACTATTAAAGAGAAAGCTGGCATAAATTCTGTAGACAATGCAAAAAAAAAAAAAATTACTAGGCGGTCATCCCATTTCAAGATGTTTGCCTCTTCACAGCTTATTGCCATGCTGAGAATTATTTTTTCAATGACTGGAAGATATTTCAACTCTGTACGTACCTCCTTGAAAAGTGCTAATTTCCTTGACAAGTCAAAAACGGAACATCTGCTATATTGACTCTCTAGTTGGAAAACAATAAGAAAAACTTTTTCTTCTCTTTTTCTGTGCTAGTGATATGATTGTAGTACCCTATTGCATATTAATAACTCTTGAGATGTGTCCTTGTTTGAATTTGAATGGTCATAAATAAAACAAGGCAATATTGAGTTATAAAGTAGAATAAACCATATTTGCTAAATACTTTCTTCACCAAATACAAACACATACATATAACAGTAAAATAAATGAAACCTTTTAAAAAGAAGTTCTTGTTTATAATTGTCCTTCCCTAGTTACATGACAGCTAATGTGGTATTCATGGTCAAATTTTAACTTTTGAAACCATCTGCTCTATGCAAGATGTCATGCAAATAAAGGCTGTTTTGAAATAAGAAGAGAACAAAAATCTTATTCAGAGAACACTTCCCAGCTGTGTTACCAGTTACTGTGTAATCATCTTTCATTATACATGCTGTATGGGGTATGGAGGATGATTAGAAATGCAAACCTGATGTTCTGAATTTCTATATCTCTTTTAGGGACGGATCTGCTCAGCATGGAATTTAACCTCAGATTCCAGTAGCAGCTTATGAACTATTTTGCTAAGTCACTAATACTGGGTGATCATTCTAATAGTCTATAAAGGACTTAAAGACAAGTTCTAAAATTCTTATAGAATCCTAGACACCAAGACTAAGAAGTTTAAGACTAAGCAAAATCAGAATCATACTATTATCATCTTTGTTCTTTTTTCCTTCCAGTTGACTTTTACTGAATGTGTAATACAGCACAGCAAACTGTCTAATCTTATAAGTTATTTATTTCCTTATTTTCTCCACACAAAGTCAAGCGCTGATACCAGTTTGTGGAGGGGGGACCATTTCAGATACAGTATCTCTTTAACATTATAGGTGTAGTATATGGCTATATAGCATGATGTCTTAAGCAGGTACATATTAATATTTTGTAGCTCATTGTTTGCATTTATCTCACAGATCATAACATACTCAGCAATAAGAACACACTCATTCTGTGTATAATTGCTTATTTCATTGTAGACATCTTGTTTTCAGTTTCTCTAGTTATCTCAATTCAGTTCAGTTCAGTGGCTGAAGTCTTGTCTGACTCTTTGCGACCCCATGAATCACAGCACGCCAGGCCTCCCTGTCCATCACCATCTCCTGGAGTTCACTCAAACTCACGTCCATCGAGTTGGTGATGCCACCCGTCCATCTCACCCTCTGTCGTCCCCTTTACCTCCTGCCCCCAATCCCTCTCAGCCTCAGAGTCTTTTCCAATGAGTCAACTCTTCGCATGAGGTGGCCAAAGTACTGGAGTTTCAGCTTTAGCATCATTCCTTCCAAAGAACACCCAGGGCTGATCTCCTTTAGAATGGACTGGTTGGATTTCCTTACAGTCCAAAAGCTTCTCAAAGTCTTCTCCAACACCTGCATAAAAAACTATCCTAAAAGTTAAAAACAGGTTGAAATCCACTGATTTTATTGTATCTCATCATTCTGTGGATAATGAATATGCACAGGATACAGGTAGATGATTTTTCTGATACATATTGTATAAACGGAGGTCATCTGGTAAGACTTAGCTGATGCCAGGCTGGCTGGATAATACAAAATGGATGTTCTGACATGGCTGGTCTCCTGGTGAAGACACTTGGAGAAATAGGCTCAGTGGGTCCTTCTACAGAGTGGTTTTGGGGCCTCTGGATATGGTACCTCAAGTATGGTAATTGACCCTCTTACAAAACAGTTCAAAGCTTCATAATACCAAAGTGGATGCTTCCAGTCCTTTTTGATAGGTATACTTCCACACTAACACAATATCATTTTCACCGGTTTCTATCGGACAGGTCACAGATCATGACAGATTTAAGAAGAAAGGAATAAATTTCTTACTTCTCTATAGGAGGACTGTTTAAAAATCTGTGGTATTTTTAGTCTGCCACACTAGTCTTTACTCAAACAACAACAAACTTTAATTATTATTGTGTAGACATTGTAGTGATTGGATCGGTAGAATATATTGGTATTCTTACAAATGATATACTGATGAGTCAGAAACTGCTGATCTGCATCTATAATCTTGACAAACTCTGCCAAATATTTTACAGACATATGTAGAAACATTTACTGTGTTAAGACAGTCTTTGTTTCTCCTAATAGTACTCAGTGAAAAAAAAGGTGTTCTCTAGTATTTGAAGAAATAAAGAACATAGGACTAAAAGGTAGGAGTGTTGAGGGATGAAAAGAAAAGAGAGTTACAGAAATTGAAAAATCATATGGTAAGACAGAAATCTGATATTTGAAAGTCATTCCATTTTTGGTTTTCTTATATCTATTTATTCTCTATTAAAGCAAAGAAGTGGATTATGTATTCTCTTAGGTCCTTTCTATTGCTAAACTTTTATAACCCCATCATTGTACATACATACACACACACATACATATATATTTTAACATAAACGTGTTCCACTGAAGGATAACTTTCAAATGCCTTTTTCTAACATTTAAAAGACTTTCATTTTGAGAAAACATGCAAAAACTGAGGGCTGTCTACACTGCAGTGGTTTTTCTATTCCCATTTTTATTACTTATAATTCAGTTAAGTCTGGCAGTTTACCGTTACTGTTTTTGTCAAAAGCTAAGCAATTAGATCTGTTTAGATTTTACATGGTTATCTTTACCAAGGCAAGTACTGAAAGGAACTCTTAATTTTGGAAAAATAGCTTGTCAATATCTTAACATTTGCTTCTTTTACGTTAGAACAAATTTTTAAATTGCTAACTTCAACTAATGAGATGTGTATAAGAGACAGGAGCATGACTCCATTTCAGAGGCAGACTTAGCCTGAATTTTTGACAATGCACAAGGTCAAAGATACAGAACTGAATTATACTACCTGATTTATCACTTTGAAATAAAATTTTGGAGTAGAATGTTATTTTGTCTTTGTTACATTTCAGTATATCTTTTTCATGAAAACAATTATATTTTTACTCTATTGTTTTAATCAAGGTGAACAGGTATGACTCCAGTTTAAGAGGTAATGTGATATTATAGTTGTGGCACTATTATTTCCAGAAGAAAGATGAATTCTCAAACTTCACTCTTCTTCCTTGCTAATGTGTTAGGGCATCCATAGTTCAGAAAATTCCCAAGACCTAAAGAGGCTATATCGTTCATTATATGTGCATGCACGCATTCCATGTTGCAGTAAATGTTTAACGCCTTTTAAAACAGATTTTAACCTGTAGAACACAAGTTAACAAGTGGTTCTGTCAAAATAAGTAGAACACAGGTATTATTTTCATTTGCTGCATTACCAGTAACATAATCATCAAGAAACACATAAATTCAAAGAATTTTAACCACATTTTAACCACAGATTCTATTAATTTCTTTGGCAATCTTCTGAACTTCTCCTTTACTTAAAAATAACAGTGAAACTCTTTTATCACAGATCTTAGACACTTTGCCATCAGACTCTCTGCTACTCATATTCCCTACCATAGCATGTCCCATATATCTTACTCACATGTTGTTTTCCACTTAAGTCTTAAAAGTCCTTGCATCTGTAATGTGTTGGCCACACTGTACTACTCCTCTCTCTTCTACTATGAATTTAAATGTTCCTTCTTCTCTACTCCTATATTACTTAAGTCATAAGACAAGAACACTTACCACAGTGTATTATATATTTGTTTAGCTTTATGATCTGTTTCCTCTGGGAGATGAGAGCCATCAAGCTAGGGCCATTTAGGTATGTCTGTTACCACAGAGGACAGCACAATTTCTAGAATATGGTGGATGTTTAATATCAATATATTGATTCAATCAGTCAATAAGTGAATAGTATTTCATAATTGATTTAAAATATAAGTGATTGTCATGGTACAGCTCTTTGATAAAAACAGCACATTTTAAATATTAACCAGTGTGATGTTATCCAAAGCTAGATACATGGTTACATGTAAGTATTTGACAGGATATTCCATTATATGGAGGTGTTACATGAAAGGGTAACATTTTTTTTTTATTCGTGAAGAGTCATTTGAGTAACTGCACACAACTAGACAAGGCAAATACATAAATGGGAGCAGTGGATATCTTTGTTTATCTCTGATTAATGTAATGAATGAAGACAGTGGTTAACAACATATGAGTGCTTACTTACAGTTCTATATTCTTTGCAAGTATCAACTTTTCTAATCCTTGCATGCTTTCTGTAATGAAGATATTATTTTTTTACTTTAAAAGATACAAAACTGCAAAATAAAGGGATGAAATAACATGTCAAAGGATATTCAGATAGGAAGTTGTAAAGCTTGACAGCCAGGAGGAGTCTTGCTTTGAATTCAGAGTTATTACTCCTATATTACACTACTCCCCAGTACTGATAAAAAGCAAGCTATAGAAGGATGAGTGAGTTAAAGTAAAGATGTTATCAGAAAAACTTGTGTAATCATATCCTAATCATCTAGGCAAAAGTATATTTTTGGATTGTTAGATCTAATATATAATTATTCATAAAGTTTCCTCTATTTGCTTATTTTGACATTTCCTAAATCTTTTCCACTTGTTCCTTTTTTAAAAAAAATTGTGATCCTGTTTTCTTCCTATATACTCGTTTCTTTGAAGTGATTACTCCATTCACCCCTGAAAATAAAGTCAAAAGATGGACACCATAACAGAAAACTATTAAAGAGAAAGCTGGCATAAATTCTGTAGACAATGCAAAAAAAAAAAAAAAATTACTAGGCGGTCATCCCATTTCAAGATGTTTGCCTCTTCACAGCTTATTGCCATGCTGAGAATTATTTTTTCAATGACTGGAAGATATTTCAACTCTGTACGTACCTCCTTGAAAAGTGCTAATTTCCTTGACAAGTCAAAAACGGAACATCTGCTTATATTGACTCTCTAGTTGGAAAACAATAAGAAAAACTTTTTCTTCTCTTTTTCTGTGCTAGTGATATGATTGTAGTACCCTATTGCATATTAATAACTCTTGAGATGTGTCCTTGTTTGAATTTGAATGGTCATAAATAAAACAAGGCAATATTGAGTTATAAAATAGAATAAACCATATTTGCTAAATACTTTCTTCACCAAATACAAACACATACATATAACAGTAAAATAAATGAAACCTTTTAAAAAGAAGTTCTTGTTTATAATTGTCCTTCCCTAGTTACATGACAGCTAATGTGGTATTCATGGTCAAATTTTAACTTTTGAAACCATCTGCTCTATGCAAGATGTCATGCAAATAAAGGCTGTTTTGAAATAAGAAGAGAACAAAAATCTTATTCAGAGAACACTTCCCAGCTGTGTTACCAGTTACTGTGTAATCATCTTTCATTATACATGCTGTATGGGGTATGGAGGATGATTAGAAATGCAAACCTGATGTTCTGAATTTCTATATCTCTTTTAGGGACGGATCTGCTCAGCATGGAATTTAACCTCAGATTCCAGTAGCAGCTTATGAACTATTTTGCTAAGTCACTAATACTGGGTGATCATTCTAATAGTCTATAAAGGACTTAAAGACAAGTTCTAAAATTCTTATAGAATCCTAGACACCAAGACTAAGAAGTTTAAGACTAAGCAAAATCAGAATCATACTATTATCATCTTTGTTCTTTTTTCCTTCCAGTTGACTTTTACTGAATGTGTAATACAGCACAGCAAACTGTCTAATCTTATAAGTTATTTATTTCCTTATTTTCTCCACACAAAGTCAAGCACTGATACCAGTTTGTGGAGGGGGGACCATTTCAGATACAGTATCTCTTTAACATTATAGGTGTAGTATATGGCTATATAGCATGATGTCTTAAGCAGGTACATATTAATATTTTGTAGCTCATTGTTTGCATTTATCTCACAGATCATAACATACTCAGCAATAAGAACACACTCATTCTCTGTACAATTGCTTATTTCATTGTAGACATCTTGTTTTCAGTTTCTCTAGTTATCTCAATTCAGTTCAGTTCAGTGGCTGAAGTCTTGTCTGACTCTTTGCGACCCCATGAATCACAGCACGCCAGGCCTCCCTGTCCATCACCATCTCCTGGAGTTCACTCAAACTCACGTCCATCGAGTTGGTGATGCCACCCGTCCATCTCACCCTCTGTCGTCCCCTTTACCTCCTGCCCCCAATCCCTCTCAGCCTCAGAGTCTTTTCCAATGAGTCAACTCTTCGCATGAGGTGGCCAAAGTACTGGAGTTTCAGCTTTAGCATCATTCCTTCCAAAGAACACCCAGGGCTGATCTCCTTTAGAATGGACTAGTTGGATTTCCTTACAGTCCAAAGGCTTCTCAAAGTCTTCTCCAACACCTGCATAAAAAACTATCCTAAAAGTTAAAAACAGGTTGAAATCCACTGATTTTATTGTATCTCATCATTCTGTGGATAATGAATATGCACAGGATACAGGTAGATGATTTTTCTGATACATATTGTATAAACGGAGGTCATCTGGTAAGACTTAGCTGATGCCAGGCTGGCTGGATAATACAAAATGGATGTTCTGACATGGCTGGTCTCCTGGTGAAGACACTTGGAGAAATAGGCTCAGTGGGTCCTTCTACAGAGTGGTTTTGGGGCCTCTGCATATGGTACCTCAAGTATGGTAATTGACCCTCTTACAAAACAGTTCAAAGCTTCATAATACCAAAGTGGATGCTTCCAGTCCTTTTTGATAGGTATACTTCCACACTAACACAATATCATTTTCACCGGTTTCTATCGGACAGGTCACAGATCATGACAGATTTAAGAAGAAAGGAATAAATTTCTTACTTCTCTATAGGAGGACTGTTTAAAAATCTGTGGTATTTTTAGTCTGCCACACTAGTCTTTACTCAAACACCAACAAACTTTAATTATTATTGTGTAGACATTGTAGTGATTGGATCGGTAGAATATATTGGTATTCTTACAAATGATATACTGATGAGTCAGAAACTGCTGATCTGCATCTATAATCTTGACAAACTCTGCCAAATATTTTACAGACATATGTAGAAATATTTACTGTGTTAAGACAGTCTTTGTTTCTCCTAATAGTACTCAATGAAAAAAAAGGTGTTCTCTAGTATTTGAAGAAATAAAGAACATAGGACTAAAAGGTAGGAGTGTTGAGGGATGAAAAGAAAAGAGAGTTACAGAAATTGAAAAATCATATGGTAAGACAGAAATCTGATATTTGAAAGTCATTCCATTTTTGGTTTTCTTATATCTATTTATTCTCTATTAAAGCAAAGAAGTGGATTATGTATTCTCTTAGGTCCTTTCTATTGCTAAACTTTTATAACCCCATCATTGTACATACATACACACACACATACATATATATTTTAACATAAACGTGTTCCACTGAAGGATAACTTTCAAATGCCTTTTTCTAACATTTAAAAGACTTTCATTTTGAGAAAACATGCAAAAACTGAGGGCTGTCTACACTGCAGTGGTTTTTCTATTCCCATTTTTATTACTTATAATTCAGTTAAGTCTGGCAGTTTACCGTTACTGTTTTTGTCAAAAGCTAAGCAATTAGATCTGTTTAGATTTTACATGGTTATCTTTACCAAGGCAAGTACTGAAAGGAACTCTTAATTTTGGAAAAATAGCTTGTCAATATCTTAACATTTGCTTCTTTTACGTTAGAACAAATTTTTAAATTGCTAACTTCAACTAATGAGATGTGTATAAGAGACAGGAGCATGACTCCATTTCAGAGGCAGACTTAGCCTGAATTTTTGACAATGCACAAGGTCAAAGATACAGAACTGAATTATACTACCTGATTTATCACTTTGAAATAAAATTTTGGAGTAGAATGTTATTTTGTCTTTGTTACATTTCAGTATATCTTTTTCATGAAAACAATTATATTTTTACTCTATTGTTTTAATCAAGGTGAACAGGTATGACTCCAGTTTAAGAGGTAATGTGATATTATAGTTGTGGCACTATTATTTCCAGAAGAAAGATGAATTCTCAAACTTCACTCTTCTTCCTTGCTAATGTGTTAGGGCATCCATAGTTCAGAAAATTCCCAAGACCTAAAGAGGCTATATCGTTCATTATATGTGCATGCACGCATTCCATGTTGCAGTAAATGTTTAACGCCTTTTAAAACAGATTTTAACCTGTAGAACACAAGTTAACAAGTGGTTCTGTCAAAATAAGTAGAACACAGGTATTATTTTCATTTGCTGCATTACCAGTAACATAATCATCAAGAAACACATAAATTCAAAGAATTTTAACCACATTTTAACCACAGATTCTATTAATTTCTTTGGCAATCTTCTGAACTTCTCCTTTACTTAAAAATAACAGTGAAACTCTTTTATCACAGATCTTAGACACTTTGCCATCAGACTCTCTGCTACTCATATTCCCTACCATAGCATGTCCCATATATCTTACTCACATGTTGTTTTCCACTTAAGTCTTAAAAGTCCTTGCATCTGTAATGTGTTGGCCACACTGTACTACTCCTCTCTCTTCTACTATGAATTTAAATGTTCCTTCTTCTCTACTCCTATATTACTTAAGTCATAAGACAAGAACACTTACCACAGTGTATTATATATTTGTTTAGCTTTATGATCTGTTTCCTCTGGGAGATGAGAGCCATCAAGCTAGGGCCATTTAGGTATGTCTGTTACCACAGAGGACAGCACAATTTCTAGAATATGGTGGATGTTTAATATCAATATATTGATTCAATCAGTCAATAAGTGAATAGTATTTCATAATTGATTTAAAATATAAGTGATTGTCATGGTACAGCTCTTTGATAAAAACAGCACATTTTAAATATTAACCAGTGTGATGTTATCCAAAGCTAGATACATGGTTACATGTAAGTATTTGACAGGATATTCCATTATATGGAGGTGTTACATGAAAGGGTAACATTTTTTTTTTATTCGTGAAGAGTCATTTGAGTAACTGCACACAACTAGACAAGGCAAATACATAAATGGGAGCAGTGGATATCTTTGTTTATCTCTGATTAATGTAATGAATGAAGACAGTGGTTAACAACATATGAGTGCTTACTTACAGTTCTATATTCTTTGCAAGTATCAACTTTTCTAATCCTTGCATGCTTTCTGTAATGAAGATATTATTTTTTTACTTTAAAAGATACAAAACTGCAAAATAAAGGGATGAAATAACATGTCAAAGGATATTCAGATAGGAAGTTGTAAAGCTTGACAGCCAGGAGGAGTCTTGCTTTGAATTCAGAGTTATTACTCCTATATTACACTACTCCCCAGTACTGATAAAAAGCAAGCTATAGAAGGATGAGTGAGTTAAAGTAAAGATGTTATCAGAAAAACTTGTGTAATCATATCCTAATCATCTAGGCAAAAGTATATTTTTGGATTGTTAGATCTAATATATAATTATTCATAAAGTTTCCTCTATTTGCTTATTTTGACATTTCCTAAATCTTTTCCACTTGTTCCTTTTTTAAAAAAAATTGTGATCCTGTTTTCTTCCTATATACTCGTTTCTTTGAAGTGATTACTCCATTCACCCCTGAAAATAAAGTCAAAAGATGGACACCATAACAGAAAACTATTAAAGAGAAAGCTGGCATAAATTCTGTAGACAATGCAAAAAAAAAAAAAAAATTACTAGGCGGTCATCCCATTTCAAGATGTTTGCCTCTTCACAGCTTATTGCCATGCTGAGAATTATTTTTTCAATGACTGGAAGATATTTCAACTCTGTACGTACCTCCTTGAAAAGTGCTAATTTCCTTGACAAGTCAAAAACGGAACATCTGCTTATATTGACTCTCTAGTTGGAAAACAATAAGAAAAACTTTTTCTTCTCTTTTTCTGTGCTAGTGATATGATTGTAGTACCCTATTGCATATTAATAACTCTTGAGATGTGTCCTTGTTTGAATTTGAATGGTCATAAATAAAACAAGGCAATATTGAGTTATAAAATAGAATAAACCATATTTGCTAAATACTTTCTTCACCAAATACAAACACATACATATAACAGTAAAATAAATGAAACCTTTTAAAAAGAAGTTCTTGTTTATAATTGTCCTTCCCTAGTTACATGACAGCTAATGTGGTATTCATGGTCAAATTTTAACTTTTGAAACCATCTGCTCTATGCAAGATGTCATGCAAATAAAGGCTGTTTTGAAATAAGAAGAGAACAAAAATCTTATTCAGAGAACACTTCCCAGCTGTGTTACCAGTTACTGTGTAATCATCTTTCATTATACATGCTGTATGGGGTATGGAGGATGATTAGAAATGCAAACCTGATGTTCTGAATTTCTATATCTCTTTTAGGGACGGATCTGCTCAGCATGGAATTTAACCTCAGATTCCAGTAGCAGCTTATGAACTATTTTGCTAAGTCACTAATACTGGGTGATCATTCTAATAGTCTATAAAGGACTTAAAGACAAGTTCTAAAATTCTTATAGAATCCTAGACACCAAGACTAAGAAGTTTAAGACTAAGCAAAATCAGAATCATACTATTATCATCTTTGTTCTTTTTTCCTTCCAGTTGACTTTTACTGAATGTGTAATACAGCACAGCAAACTGTCTAATCTTATAAGTTATTTATTTCCTTATTTTCTCCACACAAAGTCAAGCACTGATACCAGTTTGTGGAGGGGGGACCATTTCAGATACAGTATCTCTTTAACATTATAGGTGTAGTATATGGCTATATAGCATGATGTCTTAAGCAGGTACATATTAATATTTTGTAGCTCATTGTTTGCATTTATCTCACAGATCATAACATACTCAGCAATAAGAACACACTCATTCTCTGTACAATTGCTTATTTCATTGTAGACATCTTGTTTTCAGTTTCTCTAGTTATCTCAATTCAGTTCAGTTCAGTGGCTGAAGTCTTGTCTGACTCTTTGCGACCCCATGAATCACAGCACGCCAGGCCTCCCTGTCCATCACCATCTCCTGGAGTTCACTCAAACTCACGTCCATCGAGTTGGTGATGCCACCCGTCCATCTCACCCTCTGTCGTCCCCTTTACCTCCTGCCCCCAATCCCTCTCAGCCTCAGAGTCTTTTCCAATGAGTCAACTCTTCGCATGAGGTGGCCAAAGTACTGGAGTTTCAGCTTTAGCATCATTCCTTCCAAAGAACACCCAGGGCTGATCTCCTTTAGAATGGACTAGTTGGATTTCCTTACAGTCCAAAGGCTTCTCAAAGTCTTCTCCAACACCTGCATAAAAAACTATCCTAAAAGTTAAAAACAGGTTGAAATCCACTGATTTTATTGTATCTCATCATTCTGTGGATAATGAATATGCACAGGATACAGGTAGATGATTTTTCTGATACATATTGTATAAACGGAGGTCATCTGGTAAGACTTAGCTGATGCCAGGCTGGCTGGATAATACAAAATGGATGTTCTGACATGGCTGGTCTCCTGGTGAAGACACTTGGAGAAATAGGCTCAGTGGGTCCTTCTACAGAGTGGTTTTGGGGCCTCTGCATATGGTACCTCAAGTATGGTAATTGACCCTCTTACAAAACAGTTCAAAGCTTCATAATACCAAAGTGGATGCTTCCAGTCCTTTTTGATAGGTATACTTCCACACTAACACAATATCATTTTCACCGGTTTCTATCGGACAGGTCACAGATCATGACAGATTTAAGAAGAAAGGAATAAATTTCTTACTTCTCTATAGGAGGACTGTTTAAAAATCTGTGGTATTTTTAGTCTGCCACACTAGTCTTTACTCAAACAACAACAAACTTTAATTATTATTGTGTAGACATTGTAGTGATTGGATCGGTAGAATATATTGGTATTCTTACAAATGATATACTGATGAGTCAGAAACTGCTGATCTGCATCTATAATCTTGACAAACTCTGCCAAATATTTTACAGACATATGTAGAAATATTTACTGTGTTAAGACAGTCTTTGTTTCTCCTAATAGTACTCAATGAAAAAAAAGGTGTTCTCTAGTATTTGAAGAAATAAAGAACATAGGACTAAAAGGTAGGAGTGTTGAGGGATGAAAAGAAAAGAGAGTTACAGAAATTGAAAAATCATATGGTAAGACAGAAATCTGATATTTGAAAGTCATTCCATTTTTGGTTTTCTTATAGCTATTTATTCTCTATTAAAGCAAAGAAGTGGATTATGTATTCTCTTAGGTCCTTTCTATTGCTAAACTTTTATAACCCCATCATTGTACATACATACACACACACATACATATATATTTTAACATAAACGTGTTCCACTGAAGGATAACTTTCAAATGCCTTTTTCTAACATTTAAAAGACTTTCATTTTGAGAAAACATGCAAAAACTGAGGGCGGTCTACACTGCAGTGGTTTTTCTATTCCCATTTTTATTACTTATAATTCAGTTAAGTCTGGCAGTTTACCGTTACTGTTTTTGTCAAAAGCTAAGCAATTAGATCTGTTTAGATTTTACATGGTTATCTTTACCAAGGCAAGTACTGAAAGGAACTCTTAATTTTGGAAAAATAGCTTGTCAATATCTTAACATTTGCTTCTTTTACGTTAGAACAAATTTTTAAATTGCTAACTTCAACTAATGTCATTTAATGATAACCCAAATTATTTTATCATATCATAAATCGATATGTTCAAAGTAATAGAAAGTTACTTGAATATACATATTATCTAATAATCTCACAAAAGTTATAAATCATGGTTCATAATTCCTATGATAATTGAAGTAACAAAAGTAATTATAGATATCACACAGAAATAAAAATGCTTAGTGGATATATCTCAACTGCTCAAGCTTAAAATTTAAGAAGTTTAAATGTTAGTCACTCAGTTGTGTCCGAACCTTTGTGACCCTATGGACTGCGACTGAGCTTGCCATGCTCCTCTGTCCATGAAATTTTCCAGGCAAGAATACTTCAGTGTGTTGCCATTTCCTTCTCCAGAGTATCTTCCCAACCCTGGGATCAAATCTGGGTCTCTGCATTATAGGCACAATCTGTCTGAACCACCAGGGAAACCCCTAAGTCTGAGAAGTTTTATATTAAAGAAAACTTTAATCAACCTATCACTTTACAAAAGTGATTGTAAAAATGACTCTCTTATTTCCAAGACCTATTTACAAGTTAAAATTATATTTGTATAAAAAAAAAGTAAATTGGCAAATTATGTCTAAAATATAATGAGAAGTTGTAATGAAAAGTTATAAAAATACCAAATCACCCTGTTTGCTGTTTTTGTTGCTTATTTTAAACAGAACCTACATTATGGCACAATTTAGCTTATAATTTGCTACTTTCCTTCAGTTAGATTATCAAAATGAGTTATTGGGGTGGAAGGGAAGGCAGAGTGGCAAGAAGTCATTGGTTAATTGATAATTAGACATGAAATTTATGTGATAAAAATTACCTTTCAAAGTCTGAATTTTGAAGCAATATAAACTCTATTAATAATATTTCATAAGATTTTTCTTTTTTTGCCTTCTATCTGGTTATTCTTTTTTCCCCCTCAGATGAAATCTTAATGAAAATCTATGCAGTAATGTGGTTTATAATTATTTATGGATGCAATTAGAAGGCTTCATATTCTCTGATACTGCTTCAGCCTCTTTCTGTTTTCGTATGTCTTCAATCTTTGTCTTTATAGTCCAACTCTCACATCCATACATGACTACTGGAAAAACCATAGACGGACTTTTGTTGGCAAAGTAACATCATTGCTTTTTAATACGTTGTCTAGGTTGATCAGAGCTTTTCTTCCAAGGACCAAGCATCAAAGAACTGATGGTTTTGAACTGTGGTGTTGGAGAAGATGTTTGAGAATCCCTTGGACTGCAAGGAGATCCAACCAGTTCATCCAAAAGGAAATCAGTCCTGAATATTCACTGGAAGGACTGATGCTCAAGCTGAAACTCCAATACATTGACCACCTGATGCAAAGAACTGACTCATTGGAAAAGACCCTGATGCTGGGAAAGATTGAAGGCAGGAGGAGAAGGGGACTACAGAAGACGAGATCATTGGATGGGATCACCGACTTGATGGACATGAGTTTGAGTAAGCCCTGGGAGTTGGTGATGGACAGGGATGTCTGGCATGCTTTGGTCCATGGCATTGCAGAGTCAGACAGGACTGAGTGACTGAACTGAATTTTTGTCTGATCCTGTTATGTTTCTCTCCAGCATAAACTCTACTTGAATTTTACCAAAGACACCCTCTACCTGACCTTCAGCTATAGTAGTTTGTGGTATACTAACATTCTACCATTTGTCAACTCCCATTAAAAATACACTTATTTCATTTCTAGGTTGTTAAACACTGTTGCAGAAAGTCAAATCATTATGCTCAGACATTAATTCATATTTTTTAGGTAGAAATATAGTTAACATACAATATTATGTTAGTTTTATGTGTATTACATAGTGATTTGACATTTCCATACACTAAGAAATGATTGCCACAATAAACCTAGTAACCATCTGTCCCCTTACAAAATTATTACAGTATTATTGACCATATTATGTATGTCATGTTACATAACTCTGGTTTATTTATTTTATAACTGGAGATTTGTACTTCTAAATTCCCTTTACTATTTTACCATCCCTACTCTCCTCCCCTTTGGCAATCATCTGTGTGTTCTCTGTATCTGTGAGTCTCTTTTCATTTTCTTTTGTTTCCTTTGCTTTTAATTTTCCACACGTAAGTAAGATCATACACTTTTGTTTTTCTCTGACTATGTGACTAATGTAAGACATATAGATCTATCCACATTGTCACAAATGACACATTGTTTAATTTTATGGTTGAATATATACAATATTCCATTGTATGTATGTGTATGCACACACACATCTTCTTTGTTGGATACAAGTTGCTTTCATACCCTGGTTACTGTCAATAATGCTCCAATTAACAGAGGAGTGCATGAATCTTTTCACATTAGTGTTTTTAGTTTCTTTCAGGTAAATCCACAGATGTGAAAGTGCTGTATCATATGGCAGTTTTCATTTTGTGAGGAACCACCATACAGTTTTCCATACTGAATGCACCAACTTATAATCCCACAGTGCATAAAGGTCCCCTTTTCTCTACATCCTCACCAACACCTGTTACTTGTCTTTTTGATGATAGCCATTCTGAAAGGTATGAAGTGACATCTCACTGTGGTTTTAATTCCCTGACGATTAGTAATGTTAAGCATGTTTTCTGTCTGTTGGCCATTCTTATGTCTATTTTGGAAAAATATATATTCACATCCTCTGTCCACTTTTGTTTTCTTTTCTTTTTTTGACGAAGAGTTGTATGAGTTCCTTGTATATTGTGAATATCAGGTATGCTGTGTTCAAATATTTCCTCCCATTCAGTAGGGGGTTTTTTAGACAGTTTTGTTTACTGTGCAAAACTTCTTAGTTTTATCTACTCCCATTAGTTTAACTTTTGTTTCCCTTGTCTGAGGAGACACATCCAAAAAAGTATTATCAAGACCCATGTCAAGAAGCTTACTGCCTGTGTTTACTTTAAGTTTTATTTTATATTGGAGTATAGTTAATTTATAATGTGTTAGTCTCAGATATATAGCAAAGTGATACTGTTATACATTTATCTATTCTTTTTCAAGTTCTTTTTCCATTTAGGTCATTACAGAATATTGATCAGAGTTCCCTGTGCTATCCAGCAAGTGCTTTTATGGTTTTAGGCTTAAAGTTTAAGCTTTAATTCACTTGCTTTTGTTTGTTCTATTGAAGATATTTGATTTACAATATTATATAAATTTCAGTTATGTGACATTGATTTGATACTTTTATACATTATAAAATTGTAACTACAAAAGGTCTAACTACAATCTGTCACCATGAAGAGTTGCTACAATATCATTGAATATTTTCCTCTACTGTGCATTAAAACACCTGACTTATTTGATACTGAAAGTTTATACCTGTTAATCTCCCTCACCTATTTCTTTACCTTGCCACCCCTTTCCCCTCTGGCAGTAATCAGTCTTGTTTTTTGTACCAGTGAGTTTTATTTGTTTTGTTATGTTTGTTTTTATGTTTTGTTTTTTAGATTCTACATAATTTAAATTATAAGGTATTCTGTAACTACCTGTTATTAAGTTGCTAAGTCATATCCAACTCTTTGCAATCCCATGGACTGCAGCATGCCAAGCTTCCCTGTCCCTTACTGTCTCCCAGAGTTTGCTCAAACTCATATCCATTGAGTCAGTAATGCCATCCAACCATCTTGTCCCCTGGCACCCCCTTATCCTCCTGCCCTCAAACTTTCCCAGTATCAGGGTATTTTCCAGTGAATTGGCTCTTCACATCAGGTGGCCAAAATATTAATCAGAGCTTCAGCATCATTTCTTCCAGTGAATATTCAGGGCTGATTTCCTTTAAGATTGACTGGATTGATCTCCTTACTGTCCAAGGGACTCTCAAGAGACTTCTCCAACATCACAAATCAGAAGCATCAATTTTTCAGCACTCAGCCTTCTTTATCAGTTCAGTTCAGTTGCTTAGTCATGTCTGACTCTCTGTGACCCCATGCAGCATGCCAGACCTCCCTGGCCATCACCAACTCCCGGAGTTCACCCAAACCCATGTCCATTGAGTCAGGGATGCCATCTAACCATTTAATCCTCTGTTGTCCCTTCTCCTCCTGCTCTCAATCTTTCCCAGCATCAGGGTCTTTCCAAATGAGTCAGCACTTTGCATCAGGTAGCCAAAGTATTGGAGTTTCAGCTTCAACATCAGTCCTACCAATGA
>SJYC01106883.1:0-17974 GCA_006408675.1 Madoqua kirkii | reverse complement strand
GGAAATAGATGGAGAAACAGTGGAAACAGTGCCAGACTTTATTTTGGGGGGCTCCAAAATCACTGCAGATGGTGACTGCAGCCATGATATTAAAAGATGCTTACTCCTTGGAAGAAAAGTTATGACCAACCTAGATAGTATATTCAAAAGCAGAGACATTACTTTGCCGACCAAGGTCCATCTGGTCAAGGCGATTGTTTTTCCTGTAGTCATGTATGGATATGAGAGTTGGATTGTGAAGAAGGCTGAGTGTCGAAGAATTGATGCTTTTGAACTGTGGTGTTGGAGAAGACTCTTGAGAGTCCCTTGGACTGCAAGGAGCTCCAACCAGTCCATTCTGAAGGAGATCATCTCTGGAATTTCTTTGGAAGGAATGATTCTAAAGCTGAAACTCCAGTACTTGTGAACGGTTGACTCATTGGAAAAGACTCTGATGCTGGGAAGGATTGCAGGCAGGAGGAGAAGGGGATGACAGAGGATGAGATTGTTGGATGGCATTACGAACTTGATGAACGTGAGTCTGAGTGATCTCCGGGAGATGGTGATGTACAGGGAGGCCTGGCGTGCTGGGATTATGGGGTCACAAAAAGTCAGACACGACTGAGCAACTGAACTGAACTGAACCGATTTATTACTATATAAGAGTTCAAATTATTAGCCTATATTACCGTAAGTGTACATCAGAGGCAAGGTGAAAGACCTTCATTTGTTATTTGTGCAGTGTATAAAATGGGTCTTTTTCACTTGACAAAGAATTAGAATCCATCATTTTTATATTTTGAGTCTTACAATATCTTTCTAAACCAGGTATTTACCAAGATTTTTCAAAAGTCATGATGATTGGTAATTTTTCCTGATTTTCTCTTTATTAGTAGTAATTGTTTGATATTTATATAGTTTTGTTTTTGAGATTTTTTTTAAGTATTAAGTATTTTAGTTGAAGAGTTTCTATCATTGGACATTATTCATTTATTATTTTTGGTTGTACCCTCATATCTCAGACATTTCTTTAGCTTTAAAAGTGGAACCACAGAAGACCTTGGGTAACAAAACAATCTCTAGAAAAACAAAGCTACAGGAATCATGCTCCCTGATTTCAAACTCTATTACAAACATTAGTAATTAATACAAGAAAATACATAGATGGCTGAAACAGACTAGAGAGCCCAAAAATAAAGCCATATATATATATGGTCAACTAATTTACAACAAAGGATCCAGGTACATTAATGGGGGAAGCATAGTCTTTTTCATAAATATTGCTGAGAAAACTGAAGAGCCGCATGCAAAAGAATGAAAGTGGGCCACTCTCTAACACCATAAACTAAATTAACTCAAAATATATATAAGACTTCAAACCATAAAACCAACAGAAAAAAAAATGTAAGCAGTAACACCATAAGTCTGATGATAATTTTTTTTATATGAGACCACAAGCAAAGGAAACAAAGCAAAATATACAAGTAAGACTACAACAAACTAAAAACAAAGAAAACCATCAACAAAATAAAAAGACTACCTACCAATGTGATAAAGTATCTGCAAATTTTATATATAAAAAGCCCTAACATAAAAAAATATATAATTACTTCATACACCTAAATATAAAAAGAAAATAACACAATTAAAATATCAGCAGAGGATCTAAAGAGATATTTTCCCAAAGATACAAAGATGGCAAAAGAACATGAAGTTGTGCTCAACATCATTAATCATCATGGAAAGACAAATCAAAAACACACTGAGGTGTGTCACCTATTATTAAAAAGAAAAACATAACAAATGTTGGTGAGAATGTAAAGGGAATTCTTATGTAGTGATGATGGAAATGTAAATTGGCTCAGTTACTTTTGAAAACAGTACATAGGATCTTAAAAAAAAAAAATTAAAAATAGAATTAACTCCATGTGACCCAACAATTCTACTTCTGGTTATTTATCCAAAGAAAACAAAAACACTAACCTGAAAAGATATCTTAATCTCCATGTTCATTGCAGCATTATTTATACAGTAGTGAAAACACAGAAGCGACCAAAATGTCCACTGATGGATGAATAAAGAAAATGTGATGCACACACAACCGTGGGATAATATTCAACCATAAAAAAGAATAATCTTTCACCATTTGCAGCAACATGGATGGACTTATATAAGTAAAAGTCAAATAAAGCAAATATCATATGATCACACTTGTATATGAAATTAACACACACACACACACACACACAATGACTGGTTGTGTCCAGGGTTGGGGTATGGTGTTGGGCAACATAGATGAAGGTAGTCCAAAGGTATAAATGTCCACATATAAAGTAAGTCTTTGGAATATAAAAATGTACTGTATACTTGAAAACTGCTAAGAGAATAAATGTTAAAATTCTCATCACAGAAAAGGTTTGTAACTATGTATGGTAATATATGCTAAGTAGATTTATTATGGTGATCACTTTAAAATTTATATAAATATTAAATCATTATGATGAAAGCAACATAAAATTGTATGCCAATTATGTTACAATAAATTTTTTAAATGACTTTACTGTTAACTTGGAAGATATGTTTATAGACATATAAAATGTTTTAAAAGTCAGAGCTAAGTTATATGACAAGATGGTAACACAGAAAGATGAACTCATCTATTTGAACATACCAAGTCTACAGCTATATATATATAAATTTCTTCCAAAAAAAATTCTAAATGATAACTAAGTAATAGCTCGGTGATAAGTACACATCAGGCAAAGGAGAAAACCATATTGAATGCAGTAGTAGAGGCTGGGACACAAACTTGCTGTTAACCCCACTCCTGGTACAGCAACCCACCACTGGGAGGGAACTCAAAACCTGGAATTTCTCCTTGTGGAGTGAAGTGTTTAAATTCTACATTGGGTTCCTCAATTTTAAAGGCTTGTACCTGAGAGATGAGTTCATAAAATATCTGTCAAGACCAATTGGGCTCATGTACAGGAAGTCCACAAGACTGTAGCTATCTGAGAAATAGCTCTTAAAGGGCTCATGCACATGTGTTTCCCTGTCCCAAGGCTCAGGTCAGATATAGCCAATCTTTAAGTGAAAGGCTCATTTGCTTATATTAAAGCTTAACCTTAGGTGTAGCCATCTAATTTATTTTCCCTGATGGCTCAGTGGGTAAAGAATCTGCCTGCCAGTGTAGCAGATGCAGGTTCAATCCCTCGGTCAAAAAGATCCCTTGGAGGAGGAAATGGCAACCTGCTCCAGTATTCTTGCATGAAAAATCCCATGGACAGAAGAGTCTGGTGGCCTCAGTCTGTGAGGTTGCAAAGAGTTAGACATGACTTGGTGACAGAACAACAGCTGGAATCTAATTAAACACAGTGCTGGGACACTATCTAGTGAAAGACTGGTGAGTGCTACTTTTACTACTCCCTCTGCTTTGCTCTAGCCAGTGAGTACCAACTTTATGCTTCCCCTTTGTCTCACTCTAGCCTCGGGGCATCATCTTCCATCTCTCCTTTGCCTTAACTGAGCTAATCAATACCATCTTTTCCCCCTCCATTCTGTGTTTTCCAAATCTTCACCCCCCCCCCAAATGGGCATCATGTTTAAACTCCCCTATACCTGCCTCAGTAGGGATTATCTTCAACATTCTCCCCTTCCCATGCTATAAAGCACCAGAATCATCTGAAAGAGAGCTTTTACACATATCTGGTGGCTGGTTTTCATAGCTACCACCCGGTGATAGCTTGATTGCCCTTGGCTCTTGAGGGTAGGTGAGTTGCGTCCCTGAGTCCCCCATGGGGCTGCAATAATCAGAGAAACAGGTCTTGGTAGGCTACCATCCCCAGGGCACTGCACAGAGAGCTGACTGAAACAACCCCAAGTGTTTTGTGAAAAAAGCCTAGTTACTTTTCTGGACTTTTGACCTGAAGGGTAGACTTCTGATTTGATCAACATCTACTGAATTGCTCTCAGGTAACAAAGGCCAGTGGATGGAATCTGTCTTCTCCGTGTGCTTGAGCCATCTTGCTATTATCTCACAAATGTTAGCTTATACTAGTCTCCAGAACCACAGTTTTTACAGCTGCCTCCAGAGAGCACCTCTAAATATACCTGGCTCTGGCAGCCAGCAGGACTTATGCCCATATATCCCCACAGGACTGTAATACATGGAGAGAGAGTTCTTAAACAGTTAGAACCCCCAGAGCACAGCAAGAGTCAACAGATTGAGAGCATAGTTTCTCTGTAGAAAAGACCTATTAGTTAATCACTCTGGATGTTACCTGAGGAGTAGGCTTCTAATTAAACACTCATCTAAAGGTTGACAATAATGCTTTCCAGAAATATCCAAATGTGGATACTATCTTCATGCTTTGCCTCTGCCACATGCCTACTATCTCCTAGAGGGGAGCAGTTCCATGTGTCTGGCACCCTGTTTTTTTTTTGTTGTTGTTGTTGTTGTTGGTTTGTTTGTTTGTTTTTAATCACTGCCACCCAGAGAACACCACTTAACTCTAGGCTCTGGTGCTTCCTGGTCCCATGAGACTATATAATCAGAGAGATAGTTGTTGGCAGACTACTACTCCCAGGGCACAGATAACAGACTGAGATACTAACAGTCTGTCTATGAAAGGGGCCTATTTTCATATTTCTGTGTAATATAAAATAATCTTTTGCCAGGTAACACCATTACATCACTTTATTTGAGTACACTATTTGAAATAATAATGAAAGAATGGATTTTTAGTAAAAAATATGTTGACAATGTAACTAAGCCATCAGAAAGTTTTCTGAAATTATAGTAAAATTGGACTATCTTTCCTGCTTCATAAGCAATCACAATCAAGTCTACATTTTAATAAATTGTTTTAGAGGAAATCTCTTTGAACTTAATGCAGTAGAGAAGAATGACCCAATACCAATACTGTTTTTTGACTAATTTGCTGATCACACTTTACCACCACCTACATTAATGTGGAAAATGTCAAAGATCTATAGCAATACATTTTCTATTATCTTCTAACTTAATCTTCTTTTCAACCTCCTACTTCAATTTCCTTTTTATTTTCTTTTTAAATTTGTTCAGTGAATGTGCTACTTGTCAAAGGCCATGAATTGACAATTGAGAAGACTGAAGAGTTCATTCTTTTCTCAGGATTATGTGACAGTGTAAAAGAATAAACCATTAAGCTCTCTTATGATTCTTTATCCTATTCCGTGAGATACAGATTCTGAACAAAAATCAGAGTTCTATTCTGCCCTTACTGATTCTTCAATCTTTTAGTTTTGTTGTTGTTGGTTTGTTTGTTTGTTTTTAATCACTGCCACCCAGAGAACACCACTTAACTCTAGGCTCTGGTGCTTCCTGGTCCCATGAGACTATATAATCAGAGAGATAGTTGTTGGCAGACTACTACTCCCAGGGCACAGATAACAGACTGAGATACTAACAGTCTGTCTATGAAAGGGGCCTATTTTCATATTTCTGTGTAATATAAAATAATCTTTTGCCAGGTAACACCATTACATCACTTTATTTGAGTACACTATTTGAAATAATAATGAAAGAATGGATTTTTAGTAAAAAATATGTTGACAATGTAACTAAGCCATCAGAAAGTTTTCTGAAATTATAGTAAAATTGGACTATCTTTCCTGCTTCATAAGCAATCACAATCAAGTCTACATTTTAATAAATTGTTTTAGAGGAAATCTCTTTGAACTTAATGCAGTAGAGAAGAATGACCCAATACCAATACTGTTTTTTGACTAATTTGCTGATCACACTTTACCACCACCTACATTAATGTGGAAAATGTCAAAGATCTATAGCAATACATTTTCTATTATCTTCTAACTTAATCTTCTTTTCAACCTCCTACTTCAATTTCCTTTTTATTTTCTTTTTAAATTTGTTCAGTGAATGTGCTACTTGTCAAAGGCCATGAATTGACAATTGAGAAGACTGAAGAGTTCATTCTTTTCTCAGGATTATGTGACAGTGTAAAAGAATAAACCATTAAGCTCTCTTATGATTCTTTATCCTATTCCGTGAGATACAGATTCTGAACAAAAATCAGAGTTCTATTCTGCCCTTACTGATTCTTCAATCTTTTAGTCAAATATGTCACCTCATTCTTGACTTAAATTTTACCAAATATCCAAATAGTCCCCCAATTTTTATTATTATACCATGAATTTAAACATTTTAATAGCAAAGTTAAATGTACTTTGCTACCTGTAAAGCATCATATCACTAATAATATTTTCCCCAATAGTTATGGTAGGAAATTTTAACACAGGAGTCCATGAAAATTGATTAGTTTAACTCATATATAAACAAATGGATAACTCATGAGTCATGCCTCCTTATATATATTTTTATACACATATGTTGGAAACAAAAGCAAAATTAATATGGCACTAAAATTAATCAACTGTCAGAACATTTACTGTGTTATAGCAATGCACTATCCTGAGATATAGCAATCTGTTTAGGATTTTTACTTTCACTTTTCTTTGCCATGGTCCATCTGCAGGTGCCAGGTAAGTATTAATGAAAAAAAAAAGCTATTTCACTTGGTATAATGGGATATATTCCAAATTTATAGTTTATCATTAATGTTTCCAACTCTTTAAATAAAGATAAATCATTTTATAAAGTACTAGAAGCAATAAGAAATACACCATAAAAATTGTTTGTTTTTTTTTTTTTTCTATTCTATTTTGTCAGGAATTAACTGTGAAGGGTCTGAGAGTTAATACTGTAAGTTAACTAACAAGTTGCCCTTTTTTAGAATCCTGGCAAAAGACAGACTTCTTGATGGTCAGAAACAAAGAATTTCATTACTTATGGCAATAGCAGTAGCTACTGCAGAAGTAAAAGACAAGGCAAACAAAACTGGACTAAAATTAAAGTCTAAAAAGAAGCAATATTAATTTGGCTATACTTGTAGACAGTTGGGGACCAATACTTCTGGGATTTTTACAGAAGAATTTAAAAATGTTTTCCAGAGTTGTCTTTCTGATCAAAGGATGATACCCAGATGGCAATATAGGACATTACCAACTTCACTCCTTATTACAAGAACAACTAACAAACAATTTATCATGAACAAACCATCTCTGCAAAAATCATAGAAGGTGAGGCCCTCTGCACCACAGAGATAGAGACCCTCCCTAGTAGAAGAGTAAGAGGAGCCTCTGCATGCTGACTGCACTGCCCCTCCCCCAGGCTAGGGTAGTGCCACACTCTACCTAGTTTAAAGTTCCTCCTGTGGGAAAAGAGAGCCTAGGATGGCCAATGAGCTCCCCAGCACTGTCAGTTGATTCTTGGGAGTCCTAACTCTGATCTAGTCTCTCAGGGATTGTAAGAATTGACCACTGAGAATCACATTATGGAGAAGTTGTTGAAGGAACATGTAGTTTTGCTTATCTACAGAGCCAAGGTTGTGTTAAGTCTAGCCAAGGACCTCAGCAGGGTCTTCTTGCTTTTAAACCTTAAATAAATAACCTTGTTAGCCCTAGCGTCTGTTCTACCCACAAAGTCTAGGCTGAGTAGCTGAGTCATCCAATGCTGAGTATAGCTCCCGGCCCCAAATAACTGAGAAGCATGGCCATATTTCCTGGGAGTGTAGCTCCTTGTCCTACTTGACCAGAAAGCCTGGACAAGCAGCTGGGAACTGGCTGGCTAGCACCACTTAAGTAGGGGGTCCAGTCAGTCACTCTGTCCATCTGCAAAGACAAGCTAGTGATCTTATCTGACCAGAGTTTGATATTCCAGTCTGTCTGATTATCTCCCAAAACAAAAGTCTCATCATCCTGGGGCCCTGTTCTATGCATTCCGACCCCAAGCAGGGGAATTAGTCTGTAGTCCTGCCATCTGCTAAATATAACCTCTATAGCCAGGAAACCTAATCTGAGATCCCAGGAATCTTAGTAGTCCATCCCACAGCCCCAGTACAACAGCACTTGAGTAGGAAACCCAACCAGTGATTCTGTGTTCTCAGAGTCAAAACAGTGGCCTTATTTGTCCAGAGAGCTTTGCAAACAGGTCTAATGTGATACCAAAGCAAAGAGCCTTGCTGACCCTAGGATTTGTTCTGCAGACCCAAGAAGGCTTGGAAGATAACTTAATGCTCTCCTGAAAGGTGAATATAGACTCTGGCATGGTCCAACTAAAATACATAATCCAGCCCTTGGAAAATCTGTGTAGCCCACTTTGCAACCCTGATTACAACAGTACATTAATGGAGAACTTGTTTAGTAAGTCTACCCATCTGCAGAGTTAGAATGATGGCATAGAACAAGACATAGCCTAGTTTGATCCCCAATAAAACCCCTTGCCAGCCCTAGAACCTATATTGTACTCCACAGACCAAAGAAAATAATTTGAGCTCCTACCTACTATTGAATAAAGCCTTCAGCTTTCTTGACCAGGATCCCTAACCAGAGAACACAAGAAGTTTCAGAGTCCATTCTTGGCCCTGTTAATAGTGCCACTTGAATAGAAAGTAGTCTGTAGCTTTCCCTATCTCCAGAAAAAAATCTAGTGGCTCTGTCTGGATGGGAAATTTAGTGCACATGGGAACCTGATTTGAGTATACAATGAGTTCTGAATGCCTTGAAGCCTGCTCTGCTGCTCTGCAAGGGCAATAAAGCTGATTAATAATGCTGTTGACTGCTGAATATAGTGCCCAGCTTGACCATCTAGGAATAGGAAGCCTGATCTGAGAACTTAGGCCATGACAAAATGCAGTCTACAGTGTCACATGGGCAGGAAACCAAACCAGCACTGCTATTCAACTGCTGTTTTTAGCCAACAATACACTTTTCTCCTCTACAACCTCAGAACTGGAACAGTGGTCTTGCTCCACAATAGGTCCTAATAGTAAGCCCCTTTTAATTAAAGTCTGAAAAATGAAACATCTTACTCAGATATACAGATACCCACATAAGGAATCAAAGATCATTAAAATCAGGTTAACAGGATATCATCAATGGAAAATAAGAAATATCCAATAAATGACCTTAAAGAAAGGAGATATATAAATTATTAATGAAATGAGAATAATTCTCTTAAAGACAAGAACACACAAACAAAATAAAACAAACAAACAAAAAAACAATGTATGCAGAAAATCATTTCAATGAATCAAACAAAAATCCTAAAGTTGAAGAACACAATGACTGAAGACTTAATAGATATGTAATATAAAGCTGGAATCAAAATTTCCGGGAGAAATGTCAATAACCTTAGATATGCAGATGACACCACCCTCATGGCAGAAAGGGAAGAAGAACTAAAGAACCACATGATAAAAGTGAAAGAGGAGAGTGAGAAAGTTGGCTTAAAGCTCAGCATTCAGAAAACTGACATCATGGCATGTGGTCCCATCACTTCACGGCAAATAGATGAGGAAACAGTGGAAACAGTGACAGACTTTATTTTTGAGGGCTGCAAAGTCACTGTACAGCCATGAAATTAAAAGATGCTTGCTCCTTGGAAGAAAAGTTATGACCAACCTAGACAACATATTAAAAAGAGAGAGAGAGAGAGAGAGAGAGAGGGAGAGATTTTATTTTGCCAAGCAAGGCCCATCTAGTCAAAGGTATGGTTTTTCCAGTAGTCACTTATGGATGTGAGATTTGGACTATAAAGAAAGCTGAGCACTGAATGGATGCTTTTAAACTGTGGTATTGGAGAAGACTCTTGAGAGTCCCTTGGACTGCAAGGAGATCCAATCAGTCCATCCTAAAAGAAATTTGTTCTGGATATTCACTGGAAAGACTGATGCTGAAGCTGAAACTCCAATACTTTGGCCACCTAATGTGAAGATCTAAGTCATTTGAAAAGACCCTGATGCTGAAAAATATTAAAGACAGGAGGAGAAGAGGGTGACAGAGGATGAGATGGTTGCATGGCATCACTGACTCACTGGACATGAGTTTGAATAAACCCTGAAAGTTGGCAATGGACAGGGAGGCTTAGCATGCTATAGTCCATGGGATCTCAAGGAGTTGGACATGACTGAGCTACTGAACTGAACTGAGTATAAAATATGTAGGGTGGTCAAAATGGCAGAGGAGTAGGAGTACATGGAATTCATCTTTCCCCACAAACACATCAAGAATATGTCTACAAATGGAACAATTCTCAAGAACACCAGCTGAACACTAGCAGAGGGTCTTGGTCCCCTAAAAGTATGAGAATGATGACCACATAACTTGCTAGGATTAAAGAAAGAAGATTAAAGGAAGAGGAGAGGAAGCAGGATGGGACTTGTGCTGCTCAGGAGGGGCCTTGTGCTCCTCAGGAGAGGTGAAGATGAGGGGAGGGTCCTGCACATGGGGAAGCCCCCTTATAAGCAGGAAGATCAGCTGAGATAGAAGAGAAGCTCAGAGGAGAATGCAGCATTCAGCCTGGGGCAGGCAGGACAGTTTGAGACCTACACAGATGGTCGTGCCACAGCCCTGCGAGCCCCAGTCTGAGATGAGTGTCTACACTCAGGGGCACACTCAGGTGCTGGGTGCGGGGATGAATGGATGGAGTGAGGAGTTCCACAACCAGGAATGCTCATGGAGAAAGTCTGCCATGGCATGGAAGCAAAGTGCCGTTGTTAAGTGATGTGCAAAGATCAGGGCTGCCACAGAAGCCTCACCTCTCACACACTGGCCCCTCCTTCCACAGGTTTTAGGGAGGGCTCCTGCTAAGGTGGCTTGTGAGCTCCTGGCCATTGCTGCTTGTGATCCCTTCCCATCTTGGCCACCCAATCACCCTGATAGCTGGCTCAGCTTCCTCCCTCCTGGTCAGTCCCACTGATCGCCACCTCACCTCTGCCTCCTCCTGCCTGACAGGTTCACATGTCCAGCAGGATCAGGACAGACATCAGTGGGTGGCCCACAGGCACAGGTGAGGCTGAAACTACATTTGAGTACCAGGAAGAAGACTAAGAAAGAAGAACTGAAATTTCTCCCCACAGTTACTTCAACCATGGAGTTACACCTCTGCTTCTGGCTTCCTAAATTTAGTGTGCATGGGACATCTGAACAGACAAACGTTTCTACAGCTGTGATGGGACTGGGTTTATCAGCTGTGGACTTTGTGGGCATGCACATGCGGTGGCTGGGCCAGGCCTGAGAATGAACTGCCTCCACAGCTCTGACAGAGGTGTGGGAACTGACCTCAATGGATCTGTGCCAGAGGCCTGGTGATGACAACAGTCTGAAAATTAACAGGACGAATTGTCAACATATTTATAGTTAAGGTAGCACCAATAGTGTACACTCTGAGCCCACAACAGGCAAGGAGGATACAACAGAGTACACTCATAGGCAAACGGTGTCAAAGGAGGAATACTCAGTGGTTCTTTCCCAGTGGGAGTGCTCCAATTCCACCTATCTTGCACTTTAGATGGGAAACATAGCTAAGTAACTGACCAGGGGACTCTAATCAAACAACATGAGAGCAAATCCCACTCCTAAAGGGCAATGACAACCACAGAGCAAAGGGGAGTCCCCAGTCTATATCCACGGTAGGCTCTGTTCACAATGCCAGTCAATCAGGAAGATAATGGCCAGCAAATACACTGAGGAAAGACGTGGCAGTCATCCATAATAAATAAAGTCCTCACACCTTTACTCTAAAAAATAAACCCATGCATGGTACATGGGGGCCTGCAGGCTATTTGGTAAGGTTCATTACCAAATAAAAATAGCACTCCATGACAGGGGCTGGCATCAGGACAAAGAATCCCCAGAACATTTAGCCTTGAAGGCCAGCAGGGCTTGAGTTCAGGAACCCCACAGGGTTGGGGGAAAGAGACACTCCCCTTTGGAGGATGCACACAAGGGCTCATATGCCCTAAGACTCAGCACAGGGCAGTACCTCCATAGAAACCTGAACTAGACCTATCTAAAACTCTTGAAGGGTCTCCTGTGGAGACATGGGGTTGGCTGTAGCTCACTGTGGGGGCAAACCGACTGGTATCAGAGACCCAAGGGAATATTAATTGATGTGAGCTCTCCCAGAGGTCCTCATTTTGGCACTAAGACCCAACTTTACCAAACAGCCTATAGGCTTCCATGCTGGAGCACCTTAGGCCTAGCAACCAGTAGATAGGAATACAGACTTGCTCATCAGCAGACAAGCTGCCTAAAGTCATACTAAGCTCACAGACACTGTAAAACATACCACTTGACATGGCCCTGCTCACCAGAGGGGTAAGACCCAGCTCCACTCACAAGAGGGCAGACACCTGTCTCTCCTACCAGGAAACTTGCATAAACCCCTGGGCCAACTTCACCCACCAGGGGACAGACACTAGTAGCAAGAGAAACTAAGATTCTGTAACCTGTGTAAAACAGACCACACACATGGTAAGTCAGACGAAATGAGAGGACAGAGAAATGTGTTACAGAAGAAGGAGCAAGATAAAAACCTACTAGAACAACTAAACGAAGAGGTTACAGGCAAATTATCAAAAAAAAAAAAAAAGAAAAGAAAAGAATTTCAGAGTAGTAATAGTAAAGATGTCCTAAAATCTCAGAAAAAGAATGGATGCACAGATAGGGAAGATATAAGAAATATTAAACAAGGATACATAACAACTAAAGAACAGAGATCAACAATACAATAAATGAAATAAAAAGTACATTAGAAGAATCGATTGCAGAATAAATGAGGCAGAAGAACCAAACTAGAAAATGGAATGGAGGAAATCAATGTGACGGAAAAAAATTAAAAAAAAAAAAAAAAAGAGAACAGATTCAGAGACCTTTGGCACAACACTAAACACAGCAACATTCAAATTATAGGGGTACCAGAAGAAGAAGAGAAAGATAAAGGGCCTAAGGAAATATTTTGAGAGATTATAGAAAAAATCTTCCTTACATGGGAATGGAAATAGTCACCCAGGTTCAGGAAACACAGAGATAAACCCAAGGAAGAATATGCTGAGAAACAATTCATCAGACTAACAAAAATTAAACACAAAGAAAAATATTAAAAGTAACCATGGAAAAGCAGCAAATAACACATAAGGGAAAAACATATTAGGGAAATCCCTTATGGTTATCAGCTGAGTTTTGAGCAGACACTCTGCAGTCCAGAAAGAAATGACACCATATATTTAAAGTAAAAACAGGGAAAACACCTACAATCAAGAATACTCTACCCAGCAAGGCTGTCATTCAGAATTGACAGAAAATCATAAGTTTCACAAACAAGCAAAAGTTTAGGGAATCCAGCAGCACAAAAACAGCTTTACAACATATCCTAAAGGAACTTACCTAGGCACACACACAAAAAAAAGGTGGAGGGAAGGACTAGAAACAAGAAAATCACAAATTGGAAAGCTCACTGGTAAAAGCAAACATACAGTAAAATCAGGAAATCATCCACAGGGAAATACATGGGCTTCCTTGATAGTTCTGTTGGTGAAGAATCCACCTGCAATGCAGGAGACCCTGGATCAATTCCTGGGTTGGGAAGATCCACTGGAAAAGGAAGGGATAGGCTACCCACTCCAGTATTCTTGAGCTTCCCTTGTGGCTCAGCTGATAAAGAACCTACCTGCAATGTGGGAGACCTGGGTTTGATCCCTGGGTTGGGAAGATCTCTTCGAGGAGGGAAACGCTACTCACTCCAGTACTCTGGCTTAGAGAATTCCATGGAATCACAAATTGGAAAGATCACTGGTAAAAGCAAACATACAGTAAAAGCAAGAAATAATCCATAGAGAGATATGGTTGCAAAAACAGCAATCATGAAAATAAGGACAGTACAAATATGAGAATTAAATTTGAAATTTTAAGACCAGCGAGTTAAAACAGCTTTGTATATATATAGACTGCTATATCAAAACCTCAGGGAAAATGCAAACCAACAAACAATAATAGATATACATATAAAAAAGAAAAAGCAATCCAAATACAACACTAATGATGTTCATCAAACCACAAGAGAAGGAAAAACAAAAGAGGAAGGAAAGAAAAAGACCTGTAACAGCAATTAAGAAAATGGTAATAGAAATATACATAGTGATAATTAACTTAGATGTAAATGGCCTAAATGCTTCAACCAAAAGACTGATTGAATGGACAGAAAAACAAGACCCATACATATGCTGTCTACAAGATGCCCATTTCAGATCTAGGGATACATATGGACTGAAAGGAATGGAATGGATAAAAACAATCCATGCCAATGGAAATGAAAGTAAAGCTTGAGTAGCTTTACTTTATATCAGATAAGATACACTAAAAATAAGGATTATTATAAGAGACAAGGTAGGAAACTACATAATCAAGGGCTCAATCCAAGAAGAAGATATAACAATTGTAAACATGTATGCACCCAAATAGTAGCACCTCAATATATAAAGCAAATGCTATAAGTCATAAAAGGGAAAATCCAAGAGTAATGGTAAGAATGGGGGAAATTTAACAACCCACTTACATCAACTGACAGATTATGCAGACAGAAAATTAATAAGGAAACATGTCTTAAATGACATAACACACCAGATAGATTAATTAATACTTATAGGACATTTTATCTGAAATAAGTAGAATAAAATTTCTTCTCAAGTGCATACAAAATATTCTGCAGGATAGATCACATCTTGGCTCACAAGTCAAGTATTGCGAAATGTAGAAAAATTGAAATCAAATCAAGCATCTTTTCTGATCACAATGCTATGAAATTAAAAATCAATTGCAGGGGAAAAAAGACTATAAATAACATAAACAAATGGAGACTAAGTAATATGTTGTTAAACAACCATTGAATCTCTAAAGAGATCAAATAGAAAATTTAAGAATACCTCTAAAAACTGAACCAAGAAGAAATAGAAACTATGAACAGGCCAGTCACAAATACTGAAATAGAAACTGTTATTAAAAATCTCCCAACAAACAAAAGTCCAGGACCAGATGGCTTTACAGGCAAATTCTATCAAAAATTTAGCCAAGAGTTAACAGCTATTCTTCTGAAACTCTTCCAGAAAACTGCAGAGGGAGAAACACTAGCAAGCTCATTGTATGAGCTCATAATCACCCTGATACCAAAAGCAAAGATATCACACACAAAAAGTAAGTTATGTACCAATATTGCTGATTAACACAGACACAAAAATTCTCAACAAAATACTTGCAAACAGAGTCCAACAACACATTAAAAAAAAAAAAAAGCCCCTTTATCCAGTAGAATTTATCCCAGGAATGCAAGAATTCTTCAATATAAGCAAGTGAATAAGTGTAACAAACCATATTAAAAATTTAAAGAATAAAAAAAACATAATCATCTCAATAGATGAAAAAGCTTAGAAAAAAAATCAACATCCATTTATGGTAAGTGTTAGTCACTCAGTCATGTCTGACTCTTTGTGAACCCATGGACTCTGTAGCCCACCAGGCTTCTCTGTCCGTGGGATTTTCTGTCCATGAGATTTATGATAAAAACTATACAAAAAAAGTCATAGAAGGAACCAACTTCAACATAATATAGACCAAATATGACAGACCTACAGCTAATATCATTCTCAATGGTTAAAAGCTGAAAGCATTTCTTATAGATCAGTAAGACAAGGTTGTCCACTCTTGCCACTTTTATTATACATAGTTCTAGAAATCCTAGGCATGGCAATCAGAATGTAAATAAAAGAATCCAAACTGCAAAATGAATCAAACTGTCATTGTGTACAGATGGCATGATAGTATACATAGAAAATCTTAAGGATACCACCAGAAAACTCCTCAATTAATCTGGTAAAGTTGCAGGTTGTAAAATTAAAATATGGAAATCTTTTTATTCTTACACACTAACAACCAATGATGAGAAAGAGAAATCAAAGAAACAATCCCACTTACTATCACACCAAAAAGAATAAAATACCTAGGAATAAACCAACCTAGGGAGCCAAAGACCTGTAATTGTAACTCTGTACTGATGAAAGAAATCAAAGATGAGATCGTGTACACCTGTGGCTGATTCATGTCAATGTAAGGCAAAACCAATATAGTATTGTAAAATAGAATAAGTATTAAATAAAAAGAAAGAAAGAAATCAAAGGTGACACAAATAGGTAGAGAGATACACCATGTTCTTAGATTAGAAGAACTAATATTGTCAAAATTACTGTACTACCCAAATCAGTCTACAGATTTAATGCATCCCTATCAAATTAAAAATGGCATTTTCAAAGAATTAGACCCACAAAATTTACAATTTGTATGGAAACACAGAAGATCCCACAGCCAAAGCAGTCTTGAAAAAGAAAAACAGAGCTAGAGGAATGAGACAACCTTGACTTCAGACTCTACTACAAAGCTCCAGTGATCAAAGCACTATGGTACTGGCACAAAAAGAGAAATGTTGATCAATGGAACAGGATAGAAAGCCCAGAGAGAAACTCATGCATCTATGATCACCTGAAGGCAAAAACATACAATGGAGATACAATATGCCATCATCAGAAATCTACAAACAATAAATGTTGGAGAGGGTTGGGAGAAAAGGGAGTCTTCATACACTGTTACTAGGCATGTAAATTGGTACAGCCCTATGGAGAATAGTATGGAGACTCCTTACAAAGCTAATAATAGATCTATTATGATCCAACAATCCCATACCTGGAAATATATCCAGATAAAATGTTAATTCTCAATGTTCACTGCAACATATTTGCAATAGCTAGGCCATGGAAGCAATCTAAATGTCCACTAGTAAAGGAATGGATAAACATGTGGAATATACATATGATGGAATAATATTCAGTGATAAAAAGAACAAAATAATGCTATTTGCAGCAATATGGATGAACCTGGGCATTGTCATACTCAGTGATGTAGGCGAGACAGATAAAACCAAATATATGATATTGTTTATATGTGTAGTTTAAAAAAAAATAGTACAAATGTACTTATTTACAAACAGAAATTGAGGCACAGATGTCAAAAACAAACTTATATTCAAGAGGAAAGGAGAGAAAGGACAGACTAGGAAATAAGGATTTACATATATACAGTACTATATATAAAATAGATAACTACAAAAACCTACTGTATACCACAAGGAACACATTTTTATACTCTCTAAAGGCCTATATGGGAAAATAATTTTAAACAGAGTGGATATATGTATATGTTTAACTGATTCACTTTGCTGTACAGCAGAAAACAACACCATGTTTTAAATCAAGTATAATCCAATAATTTTTATTTTAATAAGGGTGTTGATGAAGATGGAATTAAAGAGAGGGGTGAGAAATCAAGGATATTAAAGATGTAAATTCAACTTTAATGATGCTAGTAACTACATCTCTAAACACTTGCATTCTCAGTACCTTGCCTACATAAGAACCCAGGACATCAATAACATTATAAAAAACAAGTCATATTTAAATGCATATTTGCAACTTCTAAGAAAATGGTTTAAATATGGACAAGAGATTATTTTCCTGATTGCTCAATCAATATTTTTCTAAACAACAATAAATATATAAACTGTGGCATCAATATCCTAAAACGTGAGGGGAAGGAGAAATAAAAATGAAAATTTAGGAATATTATTGAAGTTAAGTTGTTGTCAGTTCCAAGAAGAATGTTATAATTCTAAGGTATTTTGTGTAAGACTCATAGTAACCACATGGGGGAAACTTTCAGCCTTATAGCAATTACACATAAGAAATCGATGAATTACAAAGAATATTAAGACCAAAAGACATCAAAATAGAGAAAAAGACAACAGGATAATTAAGCAGGAAACAAAGAATCTGAGAAACATTTAGAAAAAATTGGTCAAAGGCAATATGAAACCTTTGCCAATCAATAAAGACTACCAATGTAAAGAGATTAAATTATCATGTCAAACTATACCGAGTGGATAAAAAAGTAGGATCCAACAATATGCTGCCTTCAGATGACTAGGTCAATCCCTAAAGACATAAAAAGACCGTGAGTGAAGGGATGGCAAAATAATTCTCAAGCAAATGATAAC
>SJYC01106880.1:0-11092 GCA_006408675.1 Madoqua kirkii | reverse complement strand
ACCATTTCTAGTAATACTGAATTACCAGAATTTAAGAAAACAATGCCATTTACAATATCATCAAAAAGAATACAATAACTAGAAATAAGTGTAATCAAGGAAGTGAAAGACTCATGTTGTTGCAAACTTTGACCTACTGTTGAAAGAAACTGAAGATGACACAAATAAATGGAAAGTTATTCCATGTTCTCAGACTGAAGAATTAATAGTGTTAAAATGTCCACACTATCCAAAATAATCTAGATTCAGTGAAATCTTCATCAGAATATCAATGGAATTTTTTACAGAAATAGAGCAAATGATCAGAGAGGGCAATGGCAACCCGTTCCAGTACTCTTGCCTGGAAAATCCTATGGATGGAGAAGCCTGGTAGGCTGAAGTCTATGGGGTCGCTAAGTCAGACACAACTGAACGACTTCAATTTCACTTTTCACTTTCATGCACTGGAGAAGGAAATGGCAACCCACTCCAGTGTTCTTGCTTGGAGAATCACAGGGAAAGGGGAGCCTGGTGGGCTGCTGCCTATGTGGTCACACAGTGTCGGACATGACTGAAGTGACTTAGCAGAAGCAGAGAAAATAAACCTATAATTCTTATGAAATCATAAAGATTCCAAATAGCCAGAGTAATTTTGAGAAAAACTAAAACTGGAGGCATCACACATCCTGACTTCGAACTATATTACCAAGCTAGAATCATGAAAAATAATCTGATACCAGTATAAAAACAGACAAATATATCAATGGGACAGAATACAGAACCCAGAAATAAACCCACACATATATAGTCAATTAATTTATTTTAAAACACTAGCCAGGAGTACACAATAGGGAGCAGACAGTCTCTTCAGTAAATAGTGCTGGGAAAATTGGATAACAGTATGAAAATGAATGAAACTGGACCACTATTTTACACTATACATAAAAATTAACTCAAAATGGATACAAACTTAAATGTAAAGACTTGAAACCATTAACTAGTAGAAGAAAATATAAGTGGCAAACTCAACATACTTTTATATTTGACACCAAAAGAAAAGGGCTTAGAAGCAAAAATTAGCAAGTAAGACTACATCAAAAGGAAAAGCATCTACAAAGCAAAGGAAATCATCAATAAAATGAAAAGCCTACTTACTGAATGGGATGAAAATAATGCAAATCATACATGTGATAAAGGGTCAATATCCAAGTACATATGTATAAAGAATTCATTCAACTCAACAGAAAAAAGAAAAGGGTTTTTTTAAATGTAAACAATTTTCCAAACAAGAAATACAGATAGTAAACAGGTACAGGAAAAGATGCCCAACATTATGAATCATCAAGATATAACCACAATGAAATATTGACTCCTACCTGTTATGGGGTGTGTGTGTGTGTGTGTGTGTGTGTGTGTGTGTGTGTGTGTGTGTGTGTGTGTGTCTGTGTCTGTGTTTGTGTGTGTCTGTGTGTGTGTGTGTCTGTGTGTTTCTGTGTTAGTCGCTCAGTTGTCAGACTCTGCGAACCCATAGACTATAGCCCATCTGGTCCTTCTGTCCATGGGATTCTCCAGGCAAGAATACCGGAATGGACTGCCATTTTCTTCCCCAGGGATCTTCCCAACCCAGGGATCAAATCCAGGTATCCTGAATTGCAGTCAGATTTTTTACCAACTGAACCACCAGGGAAGCTGCCTGTTAGGAAGCCTCTTGTCAAAAAGACAATAAATAACAATTGTTAGCTAGCATGCAAAGACAAAGGGATCCTTGTGTGATGTTGGTGGGAATGTAAAATGGTATATCCATTACAGAAAACAATGTGGAGAT
The DNA here is from genome assembly GCA_006408675.1 of Madoqua kirkii. NCBI lineage: Eukaryota > Metazoa > Chordata > Mammalia > Artiodactyla > Bovidae > Madoqua > Madoqua kirkii. The sequence goes on along the minus strand of SJYC01106880.1, from coordinate 9,288 downwards.
TCCTCAAAATAATAAAAATAGGACTATCTTATGATCCAGAAGTTCTAATTCTAGGTATTTTCTCAAGGCAAAGAAGATCTTTACCCAGTGTTATATGGGCTTCCTAGGGGGCACTAGTGGTAAGGAACCCATCTGAAATACTGGTTCAATCCCTGGGTTGGGAAGATCCTCTGGAAGAGGGTACGACAACTCACTCCACTATTTTTGCCTGGGGAATCCCATGGACAGAGGAGCATGGCAGGGCTACAGTCCATGGGGTCACAAAGAGTTGGACAGAATGGAAGCAGTTTAGCACACACAATGATATATGCATCTCCATGAAGACTGTAGCATATTTTCCAATAGCCAAGATACAGAAGTAATATAGATATCCAACAGTGAATGAATGGACGTACACACAGTGGAGCATTATTCATCCATATAAAATGCAGGCAATCTTGACATTTGTGATGACATAGTGATTCTTGAGAGCATTATGCTAAGTGAAATAGAGAAAGACAAATACCATATGATCTCACTTATATGTAGAATCTAAAACCAAATGAAACACTGAGCTCATAGATACAGATAATGGATTGGTGGCTGGCAGAGGAGTCAGTAAGTGTTGGAGGAGCGGCAAGACAGTTGAAACTGGTGAAAGGTAAAAACTTCCAGTTATTAAATAAATAACCCTTCAGAGTGCAATGTGCAGCATGGTGATTACAGTTAATATTATACTGTATATTTGAAAGTTGCTAAGGGAGTAGATCTTAAATGTTCTCATCACAAATATATATATATATAATAATCATGTATGATGATGGAAGGATTTCCCAGACAAGAATACTGGAATAGGTTGCCATTTCCTACTCCAAATGATGGATGTTAACCTAACTTATTGTGCTGATCATTTCACAATGTATATAAATAAGTACCAAATCATTATGTTGTACACCTGAAAATAATATACTGATATTACACTTCTGAACAAGAAAGAAGAAGAAGAATATGGGAAAAGAAGAGAAAGACAAAAGACAGAAGAAGGAAGAAGAGGAAGGCAAAAAAAAGAAGGGGGAAAAAGAAGAAGAAAACAGGCTTTTCTGGCATCTGGAAAGAGGAAGGTAAAGGAAAAGGAAAGGGGAAAAGAAGAAAACAGACCTTTCTGGCATCTGGAAAGAAAGGAAACAAGTGACAGCTGAGGCATGCTCTCTTTAGTCTCCTGTACTTCATTCCCTGGTTTGAAGACAGGAGCACTTCATATTCTAGTTGTTCTTACTCGGAGTTACTACAGTAGGGAGAAATGAGTTCTGAGTATCCCCATGCCTGGATCATTGTGGTTTTCCAGTAAGATTCTTATTACAGTAAAATTGAAGGAGTATGACTAAAATCTGGCAAATATTAAAACTGGAAAAGGCATGTCTGCCATAACAATCCCAAGAAACATTACTTTCTAGCACCCTTTTCTAAAAGGGATTCTTATTTCACTGCAGTGTTAACATCTCCAAGCCCACATCTCTAAGCTCATACTGACTTACTAACTTAATGCCCTCATAGAGGATCAAATGTTTAATTATTATTTTCTAAATTCTTTATCTTTCTTAGGAAAATGTTTCATAACAATAGTAACTGATTCTTGTAGTCAAATTTATAGGCCAAGGAATATTTATTAATTTAAAATAGACTTTTATTCTAATATCTTTTGTGTTTACAACACATACATCAGTGTCTGGAAGATAGTGCAGTACTCAATAAAAATCTGTGAGCAACTGAGGAACATTTTACTTTATTTTTAAAATCTGTTATTTTTGTTTTCATGCTCCTAAGCATGATAATTTCAAAAGAAATTTTAATGATTCCTGAGAATGTAAATTCCCAGGATTGGGAATAAGGGTTCAATCTGTCATTTTAAAGGTATAGCCCCAATCTTAATAGTAATACATTAGTATTACTCATGTACTATACTGGTAGGACAGCATACAGTAGGCTTTTAATAAATGTTGAATGAAGTGGAAATTTTACATTCACTTCCAATTATAAAATATAGTAAATGTACCAAAAAGAATACAGCAGCCATGTATTTCTCAGATACATTGATATTTGTTCCAATTTACTTTTTAAAAGAAATAGCTGTAGTTCTACCACCTCTACTCTTCTCACTACTTTCCATGACTTACTCTTAAATTTTTATGTAGCACACATATGTTTTTATTTGTTTAAAATAAATATATGTATTGTATTTAGTTTATATTTATATATGGAAATATTTTTTACTCTAGGAGAATCTGGCTTTTATTCTAAAATTGTAAGTATTTCACTTAAGATTACAAGACTATATTTTAAAAACCCTTTTCTTCTTCCCAAACCTTAAATTTAGTTTTTTTTTTCTTTTTTAATAACTCAGAAAAACTCCTCACTAGCTCCAGACTTCATGGCTTTTATTGCTCTTGTACCTTTCTTTTTTGTCTGATATTAGAATCTGAACAACAACAACAACATAAAAGGTTCATGAGGGGAACATGGAGAAGAAGCAGACTATGATGATATTTATACTTTGATCTTATCTTAGCATCAACTATTGACTGCTGACACTGAAACAGAGACCTCATTTTAAGATATCCTCACAATCCACTAACCACTGCCATGATACTGTGTATAGACATACCTCTCTTTATTGCTCCTGACTTTATTGCACTTTGTAGATATTGAGTTTTGGTTGTTTTCTTTCTTTCTTTTTGTTTTTATAAGTTGAAGGTTTGTGACAGCTCTATCAGTGCCATCTTCCAACAACATTTGCTCACTTCATATCTCTGTGTTACATTTTGGTAGTTCTTACAATATGTTGAATTTTTGCATTATTATTATATTTCTTATGATGATCTGTGATCAGTCATCTTTGATATTACAATTGCAATTTTGGGGGGAATGCCTTAAACCGTGCCCATATGAGATAGTGATAGATGTGTGTGTTCTGACTACTCCACCAACCAGCCATTCTCCATCTCTCTTCCTATCCTTGGGCTTCCCTTTTTCCTGAGGCACAATATTGAAATCAGGACAATTAATAAATCTATAGTGGTCACTAAGTGTTCAAGTGAAAGAAAATTTCACGTCTCTCACTTTAATCAAGAGCTAGAAATGATTAAGCTTAGTGAGGAAGGCATTTCTAAAGCTGTGGTATGCCTAAAGCTACGTATTTTACATAAAACAGTGAAGATGTGAATACAATGGAAAAGTTCTTGAAGGAAATTAAAAGTGTTACTCTATTGAGCACACAAATTATAAGAAAGCAAAACAGCCTTGCTGCTGATATGGATACATTTTTATGACTCTAGACCAAAGATCAAATCAGACACATTCTCTTAATCCAGAGAAAGGTCTTAGTTCTCTTGAATTTCAAGAAGACTGCAGAAAAAAAGCTTTAAAACAGCAGATGTTGGTTCATGAGGTTTATGAAATCATCTCCATAATATAAAAGTTCAGGTTGAAACAAAATGTTGATGTAGAAGCTGCATCAAGTTTTTTAGAATATCTATCTAAGATAACTGATAAAAGTGACCCCCCTAAACAACAGATGTTTAATATAAAATAAACAGCCTCATATTGGAAGAGGATGGCATCTAGACCCTTCACACCTGCAGAGAAGCCAATGCCTGGTTTCAAAGCTTCAAAGTATAGGTTGACTATCTTGTTAGGGTCTAAAGCAGCTGATGAATTTAAGTTGAATCCAATGCTTATCTATCATCCTTAATGGTAGCTAATTCTTAAGGACCCTACCATCTAGCATCTTTTAGAATTATTCTCAATCTAATTGTACCTGTTCCCCTAGAAATTGAACAACAAAGCCAAGATGACAACACATCAGTTTATAGCATAGTTCACTTAATATGCTATGTCTACTGTTGAGACCTACCGCTCAGAGAAATCCTTTCAAAATATTGCTGCTCACTGACAATGAACCTGGTCACCGAAGAACTCTGATGGAGATGGACAATGAGGTCCATGTTATTTTCATGCCTTCTAATACAACATTCATTCTGGAACCCAAAGATCAAAAAGTAATTTCAACTTTCAAGATGTACTAGGTATAAATACATTTTTTTGAGGCTATAGTTGTTATAGAAAGTGATTCCTCTGATACATATGAGCAAAGCTAATTTAAAACTTTCTGGGAAAGATTCATCACTCTACAGACCATTAAGAACATTCACAATTGGTGGGAAAGAGAACAAAACATCAAGAGAAACAGGAGTTTGAAAGAATTTGATTCATGAAGCAGTTTCAATGAGGAGAAAATAGCAATACAACTAGAATTAGAAGTAGAACTTAAAACTGTGAATTGCTACAATCTCTTGAGAAAAGTTTAACAGAAGAAGAGTTGCTACTTATACAGAGCAAAGAAAAGATTCCATGTTAGATTCTTCTTATCCAGATGAAGATGCTGTAAAGCTTACTTAAAAGACAAAAAAATAATATTACAGATACAATGCTAGGGTTTCAGAGGATTGACTCCAATTTTGAGGCATTCTACTGTGGGTAAAATGCTATCAAACACCACTTAAGGTACAGAGAAATCATTTGTGAAAGGAAGACTACTTTTGGCAAATTTTATTGTTGCTTTATTTTAATACACTGCAACAATCACCTCAACATTTTGTGCCACCACCTTGATCAGTAAGTAGCCATCAACATAAAGCCAAAAGTCTCCACCAGATAGAAAGACTGCAACTTGTTGAATTATCTAATAACGGTGAGCATTTTTTAGCAATAAAGTATTCAAATTTTTAACTAAACATTTTTTTCTTTTTTAATAACTCAGAAAAACTCCTCACTAGCTCCAGACTTCATGGCTTTTATTGCTCTTGTACCTTTCTTTTTTGTCTGATATTAGAATCTGAACAACAACAACAACATAAAAGGTTCATGAGGGGAACATGGAGAAGAAGCAGACTATGATGATATTTATACTTTGATCTTATCTTAGCATCAACTATTGACTGCTGACACTGAAACAGAGACCTCATTTTAAGATATCCTCACAATCCACTAACCACTGCCATGATACTGTGTATAGACATACCTCTCTTTATTGCTCCTGACTTTATTGCACTTTGTAGATATTGAGTTTTGGTTGTTTTCTTTCTTTCTTTTTGTTTTTATAAGTTGAAGGTTTGTGACAGCTCTATCAGTGCCATCTTCCAACAACATTTGCTCACTTCATATCTCTGTGTTACATTTTGGTAGTTCTTACAATATGTTGAATTTTTGCATTATTATTATATTTCTTATGATGATCTGTGATCAGTCATCTTTGATATTACAATTGCAATTTTGGGGGGAATGCCTTAAACCGTGCCCATATGAGATAGTGATAGATGTGTGTGTTCTGACTACTCCACCAACCAGCCATTCTCCATCTCTCTTCCTATCCTTGGGCTTCCCTTTTTCCTGAGGCACAATATTGAAATCAGGACAATTAATAAATCTATAGTGGTCACTAAGTGTTCAAGTGAAAGAAAATTTCACATCTCTCACTTTAATCAAGAGCTAGAAATGATTAAGCTTAGTGAGGAAGGCATTTCTAAAGCTGTGGTATGCCTAAAGCTACGTATTTTACATAAAACAGTGAAGATGTGAATACAATGGAAAAGTTCTTGAAGGAAATTAAAAGTGTTACTCTATTGAGCACACAAATTATAAGAAAGCAAAACAGCCTTGCTGCTGATATGGATACATTTTTATGACTCTAGACCAAAGACAAATCAGACACATTCTCTTAATCCAGAGAAAGGTCTTAGTTCTCTTGAATTTCAAGAAGACTGCAGAAAAAAAGCTTTAAAACAGCAGATGTTGGTTCATGAGGTTTATGAAATCATCTCCATAATATAAAAGTTCAGGTTGAAACAAAATGTTGATGTAGAAGCTGCATCAAGTTTTTTAGAATATCTATCTAAGATAACTGATAAAAGTGACCCCCCTAAACAACAGATGTTTAATATAAAATAAACAGCCTCATATTGGAAGAGGATGGCATCTAGACCCTTCACACCTGCAGAGAAGCCAATGCCTGGTTTCAAAGCTTCAAAGTATAGGTTGACTATCTTGTTAGGGTCTAAAGCAGCTGATGAATTTAAGTTGAATCCAATGCGTATCTATCATCCTTAATGGTAGCTAATTCTTAAGGACCCTACCATCTAGCATCTTTTAGAATTATTCTCAATCTAATTGTACCTGTTCCCCTAGAAATTGAACAACAAAGCCAAGATGACAACACATCAGTTTATAGCATAGTTCACTTAATATGCTATGTCTACTGTTGAGACCTACCGCTCAGAGAAATCCTTTCAAAATATTGCTGCTCACTGACAATGAACCTGGTCACCGAAGAACTCTGATGGAGATGGACAATGAGGTCCATGTTATTTTCATGCCTTCTAATACAACATTCATTCTGGAACCCAAAGATCAAAAAGTAATTTCAACTTTCAAGATGTACTAGGTATAAATACATTTTTTTGAGGCTATAGTTGTTATAGAAAGTGATTCCTCTGATACATATGAGCAAAGCTAATTTAAAACTTTCTGGGAAAGATTCATCACTCTACAGACCATTAAGAACATTCACAATTGGTGGGAAAGAGAACAAAACATCAAGAGAAACAGGAGTTTGAAAGAATTTGATTCATGAAGCAGTTTCAATGAGGAGAAAATAGCAATACAACTAGAATTAGAAGTAGAACTTAAAACTGTGAATTGCTACAATCTCTTGAGAAAAGTTTACAGAGGAAGAGTTGCTACTTATACAGAGCAAAGAAAATATTCCATGTTAGATTCTTCTTATCCAGATGAAGATGCTGTAAAGCTTACTTAAAAGACAAAAAAATAATATTACAGATACAATGCTAGGGTTTCAGAGGATTGACTCCAATTTTGAGGCATTCTACTGTGGGTAAAATGCTATCAAACACCACTTAAGGTACAGAGAAATCATTTGTGAAAGGAAGACTACTTTTGGCAAATTTTATTGTTGCTTTATTTTAATACACTGCAACAATCACCTCAACACTTTGTGCCACCACCTTGATCAGTAAGTAGCCATCAACATAAAGCCAAAAGTCTCCACCAGATAGAAAGACTGCAACTTGTTGAATTATCTAATAACGGTGAGCATTTTTTAGCAATAAAGTATTCAAATTTTTAACTAAACTATGAGCATCATTTTTTATACATAATGCTATTGCAAAGATGTAGGGAACAAAGTATAAGGGAGACAGGAAGACTCTTGCAAACAAGGCTCCCAGTCAGGGCTGAATATTCTTGAAAACGAGATCTTCAGCCAAGAATCCTTTGATCCTGTGGGAAAAGAACATGTCTTAAGTACAAGGATGCTTCTTTGATTCTTCAAAAAGGAACAGACCCAGGGACAAAGTGCATTCTAAGTTGATAGGAAGTTCCCCAAAACAAAGTCTTAGCTGCAGTAAATAAGTTAAGGTAAAGGTTATCTCGCCCCACGCCTGCGCACTGTATAGTCATTGAATTATAGAGTTTGATAACTTGTCCTGCTGATTGTTGTGTAAAAGATATAAAATAAGGCAGCTGCAAGAAGCAGCAGAATAAAAAAAGAAAGATTCAAACCACTCGGCCATGTTGGTGTTTCATTCCGTCGCTAGCACAAAGAGATCAAACCAGTCAATACTAAAGGAAATCAACCCTGAATACTCATTGGAAGAACTTATGCTAAAACTGAAACTCCAGTACTCCAGCCACCTGATGTAAGGAGTAAACTCATTGGAAAAGCCTTTGTTTCTGTGAAACACTGAGGGAGGGAGGAAAAGGGGTTGACAGAGGATGAGATACTTGGATAGAATCACTGACTCAATGGACATGAATTTCAGCCAACTCCAGGAAATGTGTCTGTTTTTGTGCCAGTACCATATAGTTTTGAAGACTGTAGCTTTGTAGTAAGTCCAAATTCAGGGCTCATAATTCCCTCAGCCCTTCTCTTCTTTCTCAAGATTCCAGGAGATAGTGACAGACAGGGAAGCCAGATGTGCTGTAGCACATGGAGTCAAAGATTCAGACGTGACTTTGCAATAGCACAACAATGATACATTTAATAGACTATAATTTTGTGTAAATAAAACTTTTATATGCACTCAGAAACCAAGAAATTAATATGACTTACTGTGATATGTGCTTTATTGTGGTAATCTGGAACTGAAGTTGCAGGATATTCAAGGAATGACTGTACAATGTCTGCATTTATTAATTTTTATCAAACAGATGGCTTGGTAGTTGTCCATTGTCTCAAATACTTCACAAATTGAATATCTATTGCTTAACAAGACAGTATCCAACACAATACCTATCAAATTATCAATGGCTTTTTTACAAAAAAAATACAAATTTTTAAATTTGCATGGAAACAAAAAAGACACCAAAGAGCCAATACTAAATTGAGCATGAAAAAAGAGCTGGAGGAAAAATGAACCCTGAAGGACTGTATTACAAAGCTATAGTCATCAAAACTGTATGGTACTGGCACAAAACAAACACTTAGAGGAATAGAAAAGAGCCCAGAAACAAACCCAAAAGCTATGGTCAAATAATCTATGACAAAGAAAGCAGGAATATAAAATGAAGAGGAGACAGGCTCTTCAATAAGTAGTGCTAGGAAAATTAAGACAGCTACCTGTAGAGGAAAGAAATCAGAATATTCTCTAATATCATACACAAAAAAGTAAACTCAAAATGGATTAAAGACATAAATGTAAGACCAGATAGTGTTAATATAAAACTCTTAGAGGAAAACACAGGCAGAACACTCTTTGACATAAATTCAAGCAATATTTTTTTTTCACTTGCTACTATAATGGAAAGAAAAACAAATGGGACCTAATTAAAATTAAAGGCTTTTGCAATCAAAGGAAACCATTAAAAATGAAAATAATATCTACAGAATGGAAGAAATTATATGTAAAATAATGCAAACAATAAGGAAATAATTTCCAAAGTATACAAAAATCTTATATAGCTTAATACCAAAAAAACAAACAAACTGATATAAAAATAGTATGGACTTAACAGAAATGGAAGATATTAAGAAGTGGCAAGAATACATGGAAAAGCTATACAAAAATATCTTCACAACCCAGATAATTATGATGGTGTGATCCCACGCCTAGAGTCAGATATACTGGAATGTGAAGTCAAGTAGTCCATAGGAAGCATCACTATGAACAAAGCTAAGTGAAAGTGATGGAATTCCAGTGGACCTATTTCAAATCTGAATAGATGGTGCTGTGAAAGTGT
>SJYC01106878.1:0-12663 GCA_006408675.1 Madoqua kirkii | reverse complement strand
ACCATCTTTATCCTTGGAATTAATCCTACATGATAATGCTGTATGGTTCATCCTTCTATTTTTGAACTTAGTTTGCTAACATTTGATGAGGATTTTGCATCTACATCTTTCAGGGATACTGGACTATATATATATAGTAGTGTCTACCTTCTTTTAGTATCAGCATAATCCTGATCTTATAGAATTCATTTGGAAGCATTTGTTACTTTCTTTTTTTCCTGGAAGAGTCTTGAGAGGATTGCTATTAATTCCTCTTTGAACGTTTGTTACAATAAACCAGTGAAGATGTCTGGCCATGTACATCTGTTAATTGGGAGGTTTTGGATTACTTATTCAATTTTCTTGTTAGTCATTCATTTGTTCTGATTTTCTGTTTCATCATGATTTTGTCTTGGGAGGTTGTATATTTCTGGAATTTTTTTTTTCATTTCTTCTTAGTTGTCAGATTTGTGAGCATATAAAAGATTAGAGTAGTCTACTACTGTCTTTGTCTATCAATTATAGTGTTTCCTTTTTCATTGTTTTTATTTTGAATCATTTTGTTCTTGATGAATCCAGCCAAAGGTTTGTCAATTTTTAAGTCTTTTAAAAAAACTGGCTCTTAGTTTCATTGATCTTTCTCTATTGACTTTAAGTTTCTATTTCACTTATTCCTGCTATAAGTTTTGCTATTTCCTTTCTTCTATCAATATCTGTTCTTTGGTTCTTCTTCTTCTGCTTCTTCTTTTTTTAATTTCATGAAGTTTAAAGATAGGTTGCTTATTTGAAACTTTCTTCTTTCTGGAGGTAAGTATTCATCAGTATGAAATTCTTTGCTAGAACTGCTTTTGCTGCATTTCCAATTTGGTAATTACATTTCCATTTCTAATTTATCTCAAAGTATTTCTCTTTTGATCTCTTTTCTGACCGATCAATTGCTCAATATTATGTTATTTAATCTCCATGTATTTGTGAATTTCCAGTTTTTTTTCCCATGTAACTGACTTCTAATTATATCCTATGGATGGAAAACAGGCTTAATAGGATTTTGAGCCTTTTAAATTTATCCCTTATTTCATAGCTTAAGATATGATCCCAAACAGAAAAACTATATGCTTTTAGGAAAAATGTATATTCTGTTATTTTTGGATGGAATGTTTTCTAAATATCTATTAAGTTTCTCTGGTATAACATGTTATCTAAGGCTATTGTTTTATTTGATTTTCCATCTGGATGACCAATCCATTGATGTATGTGGATCCTACCGTTACTGAATTGATATATATTTCTTCCTTTATATTCATTAATGTTTGCTTTGTATATTTAGGTACTTCTTTGTTATAGTGAAAGTCACTCAGTTGTGTCTGACTCTGCAACTCAATGGACTAGGCTCCTCTGTCCATGGAATTCTCCAGGCAAGAATACTGGAGTGGGTAGCCATTCCCTTCTGCAGGGGATCTTCCCAAATCAGAAATTGAAAAAGGTCTCCTGCATTGCAGGTGGATTCTTTACCAGCTGAGCTACCATGGAAGCCCTTTGTTGGGTACATAAATATTTATGTATAATTTCTTTGTTTACATGTTTAGGAACAGCTTCTTTGTTAATTTGTTTATAAGTTTGTTAATTTGCTAATTTGTTACAAATTTGTTAATTTGTTTACAAATTTAGATACAACTTCTTTGTTGGATACATAAATATTTACAACTATTATATACTGTTGGATTGATCTTTTTATCATTTGTAACATCCTCTTTGCAGTCTTTGCTTTAAAGTTTTTTTGTTGGATATATGTGTAGTTACTCAAGAATTAGTGCTGTCCAATTGCATGAAGGATCTTTTTCCATCCTTTCATCTCAGTCTGTGTGTCCTTTCAGGTTTGTTGGCCACATACAGATGGATATTTTTTTTCTTTCTTTCTTTTTTAATCCATTCAGCCATTCTATATCTTTTGATTAGAGAATTTAGTCTATTTACATTCAAAGCATTTATGGCTAAGCATGTGCTTATTGCCATTTTGTTCATTGCTTACCTATTTCAGTAGTTCCTTTTTATTTCTTACTCTTCTGTCCTTTTGCTTTTTAGTTTGATGACTTTCTTTGATAGTATACTTATATTCCATGCTCATCACCTTTTGTGTACTTACTATAGGCATTTTTTCTGTAGCTACTATGAGGCTTACATATAACAATATACCTGTGACAGTCTATTGTAATAAATTTGATACCATTATATAGTTTAACATTTTTACTCTTCCTACTTCTCAGAAAAATAGGAACCTAACTTGATGCTTATTTTTCTCTTCATATCTTGAACAATAAAGAAAACAAATACTGCTCCCACATATACTCAAAAAGGGCAATCAAAAGCACTTAACGTGTTCTGGTTATCTTTACTGCTTTGTTTTTAGTGACACTGTCAGCAGCTGCTTTGTTAACCAGATAAATTCCCTGGACTTCAGACAGGTGGCTAGAAGAACATATCCCTGGGTTGCTTTATTTGTTGGCTGCCTTACTGATTATATGTTCTACTGAAGACAATTCTTTAATAATTGATATTTCTGTGAGGAGTATTTTCTTGAGCAGCATCACAAATGCAAACAGAACTGAAACTCAAAGACTTGTATATCCACTTATGAGGATCTTAAAGCCCAATAGAATATTAGATAGTTAATGAAATCTGTATTTTTGGATCCTTAATATCATCTTTAAATTGTATGACGATATGCCCAGAGACAATAATACCTAACTTTTGGGAATGGTAGCAATAGGCTTAAATTACTACAGATACAGTTTTCACAATATGTTTATACACTGAAACCTAAAAAGTTCACTTTAATTTTACAAAATGGGAAAAATCTATGTTAAGTACATATCATTATAAAAATGCTAGAGTAAACTATTTAATATCAAATTATTAATGACTATGCAGTAATATAACTATTGTATTAAACATATTGTCTCCATATGTGACTTTGTCTTTTGCCAGTCTCTTCAAAATTATTTATTTGTTTGATTCTGTGTGCCTTTGGGATAAATTCCAAAGGATAGGTCCTTAAGTATTTCCAAGCCTCAAAATAGTTCCATTTCATGAGGTGAAATGATGAATTAATAAAATAATCAGAACTCTAAACCTCAATTATATTAAAGCATCTCTCCCTTTCCAACTCAGTGCTACTAAAATCTGCAAATCTACACTTAATGAGAAGAAAATCCCAACGCGTTTCTTCCTTTGCCAAGTCTTCACTCACTCCTTAACTTCATTTTCTGTCTCTTCAACCTCCTTCAAGGGTTCAACCAAATGAGAAGTGATTTGGGGGTGATGAGTGTAGCCTAATTCTATTTTGATCTGCTACTGGCCCTCTTTGAACCTGGCAGTTATTCCATACTGACTTCTTTCTTGAAATTATTTTCTCTTGTATTTTCAGATAATCCTCCCTTTTTCACTAGAAAGTTCCAACTCCTGCTTTCTTGTTACTGAGGTCTTCTCCAGTGCTGTTTTAAGCCACCCACAGGCCTCACTCAGGTTTAGACCTAGCAGGACACTCACGTCATCATCTCAACCTTAATACAGTTGGGGAAGGTCTTTTCAGTACCTGACAAATCCTCTTATGGCTCAAGCCTGACGGAAGGAAAATGTGTACCTTTGTCTTGTCTTTCCTACCACTTCAGGCAAATAAAAGTTCTTTTATCATCATACTTCTCAGATGTGTTTCAGACTCACTGCTGTGTTTGACAAGATGTGGGGATACACGGAAAGGTTGGCAAGTGGTTCTCAGAAAATTTTCCTGTTTGGTCTAAGGTGAGGATGAGGACACACAGCACTCCAAAAAAATTTGCCAATGTAATTCTGTGTATCTCTTTAACTTCACTCTCAATTTTCTACCTCTTACACAGATAATAAGCTAAGAGTTCAAAACCATTTGGCAGCTCCTTTTGTAAATTCCTTATATGTCTTCTAGCACATTTTGTTTGAACTTGAGTGTTCTAGGCCACAGAGCTAAGCTAGTAAGAGGCATTTTATGATGATTGGCTGTTGACTCCCTCACTGGCTGCTCACAAACTGCAGGAACAGTACTAGCACAACACCATGTTTACTGTGTTCTGATGCCCACAAATCCAAGCAAGGTCTATACTATGCCATTTTCAGAAAAGAATACTGTTATATACAGAAAATGAGATGTACAGATGTGAGAGATGGACAATACAAAAAGCTGAGTGCCATCGTATTCAATCAAAAGGAATCAAAGGATTGATTGCTTCAAACTATGCTGCTAGAGAAGACTCAAGAGTTCCTTGGACAACAAGGAAATCAAGCCTGTTAATTCTAAAAAAATCAATCCTGAATATTCATTGGAAGAACTTATGCTGAAGTTCCAATATTTTGGCCACCTGAAGCGAAGATCTGATTCATTGGAAAAGACCCTGATGCTGGGAAAACTGAAGGCAGGGGTAAAAGGGGACAACAGAGTATGAGATGGTTGGATGGCATCACCAACTCAATGGACATGAGTTTGAGCAAACTCCGGGAGATGGTGAAGAAGTGAAGGACAGGGAAACCTAGAGTGCTATAGTCCATGGGATTGCCTAGAGTCAGACACAACTGAGGGGCTGAACAACAACAGTGCAGAGAATGCCTTTCCCCCTCCCCAAATTCTTGTGCTAAAGACTTAATCCATATAGTTACAGTATTACGAGAAGGGGGCCTTTGAGAGGTAATTCAGTTCAGTTCAGTTCAGCCACTCAGTCGTGTTTAGCTCTTTGAGACCCCATGAATATTCGCAGCATGCTAGGCCTCCGTGTCCATCAAAAACTCCCACAGTTTACTCAGACTCACGTCCAATGAATCAGTGATGCCATACAGTCATCTGATCTTCTGTCATCCCCTTAATTCTCCTGCCCCCAATCCCTCCCAGCATCAGAGTCTTTTCAAATGAGTCAATTCTTCTCATGAGGTGGCCAAAGTACTGGAGTTTCAGCTTTAGCATCATTCTTTCCAAAGAAATCCCAGGGTTGATCTCCTTTAGAACAGACTAGTTGGATCTCCTTGCAGTCCAAGGGACTCTCAAGAGTCTTCTCCAACACCACAGTTCAAAAGCATCAGTTCTTTGGTGCTCAGCCTTCTTCACAGTCCAACTCTCACATCCATACATAACCAAAGGAAAAACTATAGCCTTGACTAGACAGACCTTAGTCGACAAAGTAATGTTTCTGCTTTTGAATATACTATCTAGGTTGGTCATAACTTTTCTTCCAAGGAGTAAACGTCTTTTAATTGCATGGCTACAATCACCATCTGCAGTGATTTTGGAGCCCCACAAAATAAAGTCTGACACTGTTTCCACTATTTCCCCATATGTTTCCCATGAAGTGATGGGACCGGATGCCATGATCTTCGTTTACTGAATGTTGAGTTTTAGGCCAACTTTTTCACTCTCCTCTTTCACTTTCATCAGGAGGCTTTTTAATTCCTCTTCACTTTCTGCCATAAGGGTGGTATCATCTGCATATCTGAGGTTACTGATATTTCTCCCAGCAATCTTGATTCCAGCTTATGTTTCTTCTAGTCCAGTGTTTCTCATGATGTACTCTGCTGCTGCTGCTGCTGCTAACTTGCTTCAGAAGTGTCCGACTCCGTGCGACTCCATAGATGGCAGCCCACTAGCCTTCCCTTCCCCTGGGATTCTCCAGGCAAGAACACTGGAGTGGGTTGCCATTGCCTTCTCCAGTAATGTACACTGCATAGAAGTTAAATAAGCAGGGTGAAAACATACAACCTTGATGTACTCCTTTTCCTATTTGGAACCAGTCTATTGTTCCATGTCCAGTTCTAGCTGTTGCTTTTTGACCTGAATACAGATTTCTCAAGAGGCAGGTCAGGTGGTGTGGTATTCCCATATCTTTCAGAAGGTTCCACAGTTTATTGTGATTCACTCAGTCAAAGGCTTGGGCATAGTCAATAAAGCAGAAGTAGATGTTTTTTTCTGGAGTTCTCTTGCTTTTTCCAGGATTCAGCAGATGTTGGCAATTTGATCTCTGGTTCCTCTGCCTTTTCTAAAACCAACTTGAACATTAGGAAGTTCATGGTTCATGTATTGCTGAAGTCTGGCTTGGAGAATTTTGAGCATTACTTTACTAGGATGTGAGTTGTGTGGTAGTTTGAGCATTCTTTGGCATTGCTTTTCTTTGGAATTGGAATGAAAACTGACCTTTTCTAGTCTTGTGGCCACTGCTGAGGTTTCCAAATTTGTTGGCATATTGAGTGTAGCACTTTCACAGCATCATCTTTCAGAATTTGAAACAGCTCCACTGGAATTCCATCACCTCTACTAGCTTTGTTCACAGTGATGCTTTTAAGGCCCACTTGACTTTGCATTTCAGGATGTCTGGCTCTAGATTAGTGATCACACCATCATGATTATCTGTGTTGTGAAAATCTTTTTTGTACAGTTCTTCTTTGTATTCTTGCCATCTCTTCTTAATATCTTCTACCTCTGTTAGGCCCATACCATTTCTGTCCTTTATTGAGCCCATCTTTGCATAAAATGTTCCCTTGGTATCTCTAATTTTCTTGAAGAGATCTCTAGTCTTTCCCATTCTGTTCTTTTTGTCTATTCTATTGATTGCTGAAGAAGACTTTTTTATGTCTTCTTGCTATTCTTTGGAACTCTGCATTCAGATGCTTATATCTTTCCTTTTCTCCTTTGCTTTTCACCTCTCTTCTTTTCACAGCTATTTGTAAGGCCTCCCCAGACAGCCATTTTGCTTTTTTGCATTTTTTTTCCATGGGGATGGTCTTGATTCCTGTCTCCTGGAGAGTTTCACAAAACTCATTCCATAGTTCATCAGGCACTCTATCTATCAGATCTAGGCCCTTAAATCTATTTCTCATTTCCACTGTATAATCATAAGGGATTGGATTCAGGTCATACTTGAATCATCTAGCGGTTTTCCCTACTTTCTTCAATTCCAATCTGAATTTGGCAATAAGGAGTTCATGATCTCAGCCAAATTCATCTCCTGGTCTTGTTTTTGTTAATTGTATGAAAGGTAATTAGGGTTAGACTATTTAGAGTAGGCTCCTCATGATGGCATCAGTGACCTTAGAAGAGAAAGAGAGGTCACTCTCTCCTTCTCTTCCTGCTTGCATTCAACACAAAGGGAGGGTCACATGTGAGGACATAGCCAGAAAATTCACCTTCAAGCCAGAAGAGAAAGACCTTACCAACTTCAAATGAGCCAGTGCCTGGATTTTAAAATTCTAAGCCTCCAGAACTATGTTAAATTAATTTTTGTTGTTTAAACCACCCTGAACCATGGTATTTTGTTTTAGCAGGATGAGCTAAAACAGTTAACAAGGTTCAAAACATCTGGAAACTTATCAACAATATGACAGCTAAATGCCTGAGTTGATAATCAAAACTAGTGCTGTTTGAATGAAACCTCTGCTCTTTTGACTGTTACCTCCTATGGTTTTGGACTTCTTATGCTTGATTTTGCAGGAATGTTTTACAGATTTTTCTGTTTCTTCTATAATTGTAATCACCCCTTCATTAAATATTTTCCAGCATCTCAAAACTGAATTGAGACCTATTCCCACTGCTAGTCACCAGGGGTACTCCATCTATCCTTTTCATTGTACTTATGTACTTTTTTAGTCAGCCAATGTACATACATATACCTCACATATTATATGTATATTTTATATATGTATTTTTTATTTATAATATGCCCAATTAATGCAATTGATATATTTTTAACTGCTAGAGACTTATAATTGGCGTCTATACATTCCTTAAAAGTAAAGCATATATTTGGCACTCTTCTGTTAGCAGCACATATAGACCTTAAAATATGATTTAATTGCTACCTACTTCACCTTTTTAGAGGCCTTTAAAGGATCAAAGTGTTTTAGAGCAATTCATATTGAGAGACGTTGGATAAAGCTACACAAAGATTTACATTTTGATAAATAAAGCATACAGACAACAGCCAGAAATATAATGTACTGTAATTCTACATAAATCTAGGCAGACCACTCCGCTATTTTTCTTTTGGGAAGAGCAAAAGACCTAGAATAGTATCAGACCATTGTCAATATCACAGCTTAACAACTCTGGGGGAAAAATCTATTCAAACTCGCAGAATCCAACTAAGTTGCTCAAATATTTTCTTATTTGATTACAGCTTGAACTGCATTAAATGATTTCAATATTCCATGTATGATCTGAAATTCATCAGATATTTCCATACTTCTTTCTGTTAAAGATGCCATTTACTTGGCATTTATCCATGTATTTCATAAAGAGAAACCAGAAGTGTTGAAATGTAATGATCACAACACTTATCATAACTAAAATATTCCAGTGAAGATATCAGAGGGATGTCCAGTGGGGTGTCAAATTTCAGAATATGTGATATATCTCAGTTTTCTTTGATCATGCATGTGCTTCACTAAAAAGAAAACTTTCTAGTTACCTAAAGTTAATGCTTAAGATCAATTCCATTTTGATAGCAAATCCAATATAGCTTCCTACTCTGTAAAAAAGGAGTTGAACTAAATCACCTAAATTTATTTCCAGCTCAAATAGTCTGTTTCTAGATATGATGTTTTTATTCTTTGTAAATTAAAAGTCCTTCTATAAATCTAACTTTTTTTTTTTTTTGGAAAGGAAACCAAAAAGGTAACAGATTACACAAATACAAGCTATATTTGACACAGTAGGGCAAATAAAGTTTCCTTAATTTCCTAAACAAGTATTATTCATGAGAAACTAGAACCCAAATACATAAGTTACAGTTGTTTTAACATTAGTAAGAATTGAATTTTTTTGTTGTCCTGTAGTCTAGATAATACACATTTCAGAAGCTATAATTTAGACAGTTTATATTATGGAGTAATGCTGACTGGATAAAATGCAGTTTGAACAGCAAGTCATCCTTAGCAATAACTAAGCGGAAACCTAACAAATACATATCCTCCTGCATTAAAACTTTAAAACAGTGTTTAATGCTCAATCAGGAGAGAGGGAATAAGGAAACTGCTGCTGTTGTTCTGCAATATTTTTATTTCATTAGCAAGCATCATTATTCAAGCCTCATTATTGCTTCTAATGAAACAATAACTAAAATGACACAGCGGAAACCTAACAAATACATATCCTCCTGCATTAAAACTTTAAAACAGTGTTTAATGCTCAATCAGGAGAGAGGGAATAAGGAAACTGCTGCTGTTGTTCTGCAATATTTTTATTTCATTAGCAAGCATCATTATTCAATCCTCATTATTGCTTCTAATGAAGCAACACACCACAACTAAATTCAAGTCAGTATAAAATATTTGAATGAGTTCCTGAAGTGCATTGAACATGGTGAGAAAACTTGCAGAAAAAGGACAAAGCCAGAGAACAGTCTTTCAAATATCTTAATTTCCATGATAGATAGGGACACTCAGTTCAATTAGCTAAGTTCAAACTGATACTCATATAAATGACATAAAAGCTATTGGTAGAGCTATCTACTTATCTTGGTATTTCAGCAAACAGCAATTTTATGATATGGTTAGTAGGTAAGGCAACATACACAGCAAAGATACTTTCTTTTTTTTATTTTTTAAATTTTATTTTTACTTTATTCTACATTGCAATACTGTATTGGTTTTGCCATACACTGACATGAATCAGCCACAGGTGTACATGAGCTCCCAATCCTGAAACCCCCTCCCACCTTCTACTCCATATCATCTCTCAGGATTATCCCCGTGCTCCAGCCCCAAACATCCTGTACCCTGTATCAAACATAGACTGGTGCTTTGTTTCTTACATGATAGTATACATGTTTCAATGCCAAGATACTTTCTTCAAATCTAAAAATCACAAGGCAGGTATATTTGTCAAGGAAAACGATGAAGACTTCCCTGTTAAGTATACAAGTTTACTGAATAAATTTTCCCTGGTTGGAATTCTTTACTGTATAAACTTTCCATCAGATAACCAAAGATGTAGAGCCTTATTTTTATATGTTCCCATGATCATATAGAAACAGGTCAAAATATCATAAAAATATCTTTAAAAATGTGTCCTCTGTTATCAACTTTCAAAGCACAACCAACTGACATAAAATACTGCTAAATCTAAAAATAAATAATAAAGTTATTTACATTATAAATAGTAATAAATTAAAAGTTAAAAAAATATACAACTGAACAATTACATAAATGGGTGATAAAGCATGAAGTTGAAGAAATTTAACAAAAGAAAACAGGGAACTGAAAGAAAAATAGAGGAATTTTGACAAAGTTGAAGTGGGGTGGAGTACTATTTTGTGTAGAGAGGTCAGTTAGATCTTTCTAAGGAGGCTGTGTTATAGAGTAGAATTGGGAAAATCTAGGAGAACTTCTGGGTTTCCCTGATGGCTCAGAGGGTAAAGAATCTGCCTGCAGTGTGAGAGGTCTGGATTCAGTCCTTGGGATGGGAGGATCTCCTGGTGGAAGGCATGGCAACCACTCCATTGTTCTTGCCTGGAGAATCTTCATGGACAGAGAAGCCTGGTGGGTTATAAACCATGGGGTTGCAAAGAGTTGGAAATGACTGAGCAACTGAACTGAACTGAGGAGAACATCTGGGCATACTAGGTGGAAAGCAGAGCAAGGTCAGCTTGGCTGGAGCTCAGATAATATGTCCACACTGTCCACTAATATGTGACTGGCTCACTAAAATCAGGGAAATTTCTGAAAAATAAACCAAAAATTCAGAAACTCTCTCTGATGATAGACATTTCTGACACCCTGCCTGGATGACAGATTAGCTACATGTGGCAAGACAGGCTCTCATGTCATCCATCAAATATGTCATCAGGCATTAGTCTTGTAAAGTAGCTTTAAGAAATATATATCTAACTAATAATACCTGCACAAACTTGCCTGTGTCTTTTCTCTTTTGTAAATGGGCATATTGTCTAACTCCCAGGGGTTTAACTTCACTATTCATTTATTTTCTTATTCTGAACTACATATTCATTGAATTTAATTAATAGCAATATTTCCTTATAACAATTTGTCCAAAGAAGTCTTTAATTATGCACTTGTGTGCAAGCTTAGTTCTATCCCACTCTTTGCTACCTTGAAGACTATAGCCCACTAGGCTTCTCTGTCCATGGAGTTTCCCAGGCAAGAATACTGGAGTGGGTTGCTGTTTCCTTCTCCAGAGTATTTTCCTGACCTAGGGAGTAAACTCACATCTCCTGCACTGGGTAGCGGGTTCTTTACCACTGAGCAACCAGGGAAGTCCATTTATGTACATATATATAATAATATAACATTCATCAGAAAATTGAAAACAAAACTGGACAGTTGGCAGCGTCTTACATCTACCAATGTAGATGTACCTGGCACACACCCATTCCAAATTAACCATTATCCTGAATCTTATGCAAAAGCAGTCCCCTGCTTTTTTATGTACTATATGATCTCTTAATATTTTGGTTTAACTTTCAGTAAAACTTTTAAATTCATTAAAAAGATATCACATTCTAAGTACTATTGGGGGGATTTTTCATTCAAATGTATATTGTTGTTTCATTAGGTTTGTTGTATGTTAAGTATATTTTTCTGTTATAAAACATTTCAGTTTAAATATGTATAATTTATTATCCATTCTTCTGCCAATATGCACTGGGGTCCATTCAGGATTCTGCTATTATAAATTGTTTTATGTCTTCTTCAATACCTAAGCAGTTTTTCTTGAGCATATATGAAGGAGATAAAACTGCTGGGTTTAATAATCATTGCTCATGCTCAGTTGCTTAACAGTGTCCAACTCTATGTGACCCCATGTACTGTAGCCCACCAGGCTCTTCTGCCCATGAGTAGGTTGTCATTTCTTCCTACAGGGAATCTTCCCAACCCAAGGATTGAAACCACATTTTCCACATCTCTTGCATTGGCAGGCAGGTTCTTTACCACTTTTGCCACTGAAGTTATTGTATAAAATGTTGGCTTTATATACTTATGCTAAATATTTTTCTTAAGAGGCTCAACCAATTTACACTCCCACTAGCAATGTATAAGTTTCCACTTTCTCTCCAAGATATGGTATGGAAGCTCTCTATTTGATGGGTCATTTGGGGACTGGTGATTGAGTAGCTTTATCCATGGGAAATATTTAAATACAATGAAAAAAATTTAAGGTGATCTTATTAGCATTCAGAAGTTGATATAGATTATTACAGATCAGCTACAGTTATTAAGGTAAATCACTTATAGTTACTAATGCAAAATAACTGCCAAAGTCCTTGGTAGATATTAGCTTGAAGCGTATAAAATCACAGTGTTATTAGGTTAAAAAATTAAATATTAGTAATTGAATACAATTCACCACGAGAGTTCCTTAAGACATTCTGTTGTTGTCGTTTTTTTCCAACAATCCAGAATGACTATATCAGTAATGACCATATTTCCAATCATCATCTTTTTCATTATGAATGTGAAATTATTCTTGTCTATGTTTTAATGAATCACCAGTAAGATTACTTTTTCCCAGACCTTTAACTTTTAGTAAAAGGTGACATTCTGTTGATGTTTCAATTGAAAATGCCTGTTTATTGGCTATAGTTTCTAATTTTGAATTCTTAAGTTTGTGACTGTAAATATTTCACAAATTTTTTATAAAAGTTTATCACAAAATTTCTT
>SJYC01106877.1:0-10415 GCA_006408675.1 Madoqua kirkii | reverse complement strand
AGATCTTTGTTGTATAGCTCTTCTGTGTATTCTTTCCATCTCTTCTTTTTATCTTCTACTTGTGTTAGGTCCATACCATTTCTGTTTTTTATTGTGCCCATCTTTGCATGAAATGTTCCTTTGGTATCTCTAATTTTCTTGAAGAGATCTCTAGTCTTTCCCATTCTATTGTTTTCCTCTACCTCTTTGCATTGATTGCTGAGGAAGGCTTTCTTATCTCTCCTTGCTATTCTTTGGAAATCTGCATTAAAATGGGCATATCTTCCCTTTTCTCCTTTGCTTTTCACTTCTCGTCTTTTCACACAATTTTAAGGCCTCCTTGGACAGCCATTTTGCTTTTTTGCATTTCTTTTTCTTGGGGATGGTTTTGATCCCTGTCTCCTGTACAATGTCATAAACCTGCATCCATAGTTCATCAGGTACTCTGCCTATCAGATGTAGTCCCTTAAATCTACTTCTCATTTCCACTGTATAATCATAATGAATTTGATTTAGGGCATACCTGAATGGTCTAGTGGTTTTCCCCACTGTCTTCAATTTCAGTCTGAATTTGGCAATAAGGAGTTCATGATCTGAGCTACAGTCAGCTCCTCATCTTATTTTTGCTGACTGTATAGAGCTTCTCCATCTTATTTCTAATTAGCATACATACAATATTTTAGACATAACACACTTGCACACTTAATAGGCTACCATAAAGTGTAAACATAACTTTTGTAACTGAAGGGAAACCGAAATATTCTTGTTACTCTTTTTACTGTGCTATCTACTTCACAGCAGTAATTTGGAACTGAACTGGCAATATCTATGAGACACTCATGTAATGGATTATTTCTTTGCAAGTTGGCATCACCAAAATTCCCTTCTAATGCCCCCTCTGTGTGGTGAGGAACAGTGAAGAACTATATTTTCCAGTATGCATTTCCCTCTATGCTTCTGGGATAGCATTACCCATGAGAATATCACAGAATATTTAGATGTTAGAAAAAAGGAAAGTTATTATTCTCTTGTGGGAGTGATAGCCAGAGGTATGGGCAGGTAAGAGTCAGCCAGACTGGTAAATACACGAGATTCACCTGCTTTATTGGTACAGACTGTGAGAGTGTGGGGCTTATCAGTAAGTTATGAGATTTGAAACTTTCCAGTAAATACTTGAAAATTATGGGCTTCAATGCTTTAGTGTCCATTCACCATACCTATCTCATGTAGGGAGGAGCCTGGTAGGCTATAGTCCATGGGGTTGCAAAGAGTCAGACAGGACTGAGTGACTTCACTTTCTTTGCCTCTTCCTGCCTTCCTTCCTACTTCCTCTTTTTCTTTCTCTCTTTCTTTCTTTCTTTCTTTCTTTTTTAACTCAGAGGTTTATTTCTAGTAGAAATGTAGTATTTGGACATATTGGGTATTAATGTTTAGTTATATAGCTATGATATTTCCCACAATAGCTTTGTGAACAAACAATGTGCCATTGCACAGATGTTCAGGATAGACACAACTATCATTTAACTATTGATTTGTGAGCCCATCCTTATAATTTGAGCAACAAGTTGTTACTTATACTAATCAATTTAACTTTTTATTTACATTGAAAATTTTAAAGTGCTTTTCTCTGTGAACTGCTGTTTTATAACGTATGTCAGTGCCTTAGGTTCTTGGTTGAATGATGGCATTAATAGAAAAGTTATTGCCTCTAAATGTAAGCAGTGTCCCTATCAAATAGAAAATAATATTTCCTGATATATACACTGTAAAGTCCCATTTTTCCCATGAAATTAGATCCTGACATAATATAAAAATGCTGACAAGCACTAAATTGTTGGTATATAAGTGTAATAAAATGCAGAATTTCTCCAATATTTTTCTCAGTGGTCAACAATGTCCAAATAGTTTTTAATCCATTTATTCTTTAAACATGTATTAATGAAACGGCCGCTGTCTCTCTTAAGCATAGTCTGGTTTCAAACTTAAATATGAATTGCAGACAAATAGACATGTATTAAATTGTAACAAAATGTGATTGATGGTGTAAACTAAGTACTATGTTAAGGATGAGAGGTTAGTAATGCTTCCTCAAAGGTTTTCAAAGAAACCAAAAATATTTTGATGGTTTCTTGGAAAACAAATATTTCTTAAGTAAAAAAAAAAAATCATTTTCCAGGTAAAAGAAATCATTTAGTTGTTCAATCCCTCACCCATTCATTCACTAAATATACATTTCAGATACATATAGAAAAAACTTATCTAGACAGACATCATATACACAGAACTATACAAAAAAAGATCTTCATGACCCAGATAATCACGATGATGTGCCACTCACCTAGAGCCAAACATCCTAGAATGTGAAGTCAAGTAGGCATTAGGAAGCATCACTATGAACAAAGCTAGTGGAGGGGAGGGAATTCCAGCTGAGCTATTTCAAATCCTAAAAGATGATGCTGTTAAAGGGTTGCACTCAATATGCCAGCCAATTTGGACAACTCAGCATTAGCCAGAGGACTGGAAAAGATGTTTTCTTTTCAATCCCAAAGAAGGGTAATGCCAAAGAATGTTCAAACTACTGTACAATTTTGTTCATTTCACATGCTAGCAAGGGCGTGCTCAAAATCCTTCAAGCTAGGCTTCAAGATCTTTCAAATGTACAAATTAGATTTAGAAAAGGCAGAGGAGTCAGAGATAAGCAAAGGAATTTCAGAAAAAAACATCTACTTCTACTTCAGGGACTATGTGAAAGCCTTTGTGTGGATCACAACAAACTGTGGAAAATACAAAAGATGGGAATATCAGAGCACCTTACCTGCCTCCTGAGAAACCTGCAGGCAGGTCAAGAATCAACAGTTAGAACCAGACATGGAACAGTGGACTAGTCCAAAATTAGGAAAGAAGTACATCAAAGCTGCATATTATCACACTGCTTATTTAACTTATATGCAGGATACATCAAGTGAAATGCTAAACTGGATGAATCACAAGCTGGAATCAAGACTGCAAGGAGAAATATCAATAATCTCAGATATGCAGGTGATACCATCCTTATGGCAGAAAGTGAAGAGGAAGCAAAAAGCCTCTTGATGAAGGTAAAGAGAAGAATAAAAATGCTGGCTTAAAACTCAACATTCAAACAACTTAGATCATGGCATCTAGCCCAGGACTTCATGGCAAATAGATGGGGGAAAAAAAAAGGAAACTGTGATAGACTTTATTTTCCTGGGCTCCAAAATCACTGCAGATGATGAATGCAGCCATGGAATTAAAAGATACTTGCTCCTGGGAGGAAAAACTACCTAGGCAATGTATTAAAAAGCAGAGTCATCACACTGAAGAAAAATCCATATAGTCAAAGCTATGGTTTTTCCAGTAAGTCGTGTATGAATGTGAGAGTTTGACCATAAAGAGGGCTGAATATCAAAGAACTGATACTTTTGTACTGTGGTGTTCAGTTCAGTCGCTCAGCCGTGTCTGACTCTTTGCAACCATGTGGACTGCAGCACGCCAGGCCTCCCTGTCCATCATCAACTCCTGGAGTATACTCAAACTAGTGTCCATTGAGTAGATGAAGCCATCCAACCATCTCATCCTCTGTTGTCTCTTTCTCCTCCCACCTTCAATTTTTCCCAGCATCAGAGTCTTTTCAAATGAGTCAGTTCTTCACATCAGATGGCCAAAGTATTTGAATTTCAGCTTCAGCATCAGTCCTTCCAAAGAATATTCAGGACTGTGGTGTTGGAGAAGAATTTTGAGAGTCCCTATGACTGTAAGGAGATCAAACCAGTCATTCTAAAGGAAATCAGTCCTGAATATTCATTGGACAGACTGGTGCTGAAGCTTAAGCTCCAACGCTTTGTCCACCTGATGCAGAGCCAACTCACTGGAAAAGACTCTGATGCTGGGGAAGGTTTAGGACAGGAGAAGACACAACTGAAAGAATTAACAAGAAAAGATACTCTTTAGAAATAAAAAGTCAAATCACATCCAGGAGAAAAAAAAACAATCTGCTTATGTCTGACAAAAGGCTTTTATTTATAATACATAAAGAATGCTTATACTTTAAGACAACCCAATTGACAAAACAGGCAAACTATTTGAATAAGTCATTCATAAAAGAAAATATGTGAATGGCCAATAAAGACATGAAAAGTGCCATCATTGGTCAGAGAAGTAATGGGAACATCATGATGATATCACACTTTACACCCATCTGAGTGACAAGAAATGACAGAAAATACCAAAATGCTGGCAAGGATGTGGAAAAACTAGAATTTTAATATGTTGTTGGAGAGAAGGTAAACTATTATAACCACTTGTTAAAATTGGTTTCTTATTATACTAATCACATACTTACCCACTAGCTCACCAATTTCACAATGTATACTTGACTCAAGAAATGAATTTCAGCTTCAGCATCAGTCCTTCCAAAGAATATTCAGGACTGTGGTGTTGGAGAAGAATTTTGAGAGTCCCTATGACTGTAAGGAGATCAAACCAGTCATTCTAAAGGAAATCAGCCCTGAATATTCATTGGACAGACTGGTGCTGAAGCTTAAGCTCCAACGCTTTGTCCACCTGATGCAGAGCCAACTCACTGGAAAAGACTCTGATGCTGGGAAAGGTTTAGGACAGGAGAAGACACAACTGAAAGAATTAACAAGAAAAGATACTCTTTAGAAATAAAAAGTCAAATCACATCCAGGAGAAAAAAAAACAATCTGCTTATGTCTGACAAAAGGCTTTTATTTATAATACATAAAGAATGCTTATACTTTAAGACAACCCAATTGACAAAACAGGCAAACTATTTGAATAAGTCATTCATAAAAGAAAATATGTGAATGGCCAATAAAGACATGAAAAGTGCCATCATTGGTCAGAGAAGTAATGGGAACATCATGATGATATCACACTTTACACCCATCTGAGTGACAAGAAATGACAGAAAATACCAAAATGCTGGCAAGGATGTGGAAAAACTAGAATTTTAATATGTTGTTGGAGAGAAGGTAAACTATTATAACCACTTGTTAAAATTGGTTTCTTATTATACTAATCACATACTTACCCACTAGCTCACCAATTTCACAATGTATACTTGACTCAAGAAATGAAGACCTTTATATATACATTAATACAATAGGACTTAAAAACTTTTATAGATATACTTTCATAATAGCTAAAACCTAGAAGACATTCAAATGACCATAAACCAGGAGAATGGATAAACAGTTTTGGTATATTCATATAAAGGAACACTAATGATTTAAAAAAAAAAAAAACAATTACGATGCAACAGCAAGGATCAATCACAAAAAC
Organism: Madoqua kirkii; assembly: GCA_006408675.1. Classification (NCBI taxonomy): domain Eukaryota; kingdom Metazoa; phylum Chordata; class Mammalia; order Artiodactyla; family Bovidae; genus Madoqua; species Madoqua kirkii. The sequence goes on along the minus strand of SJYC01106877.1, from coordinate 5,111 downwards.
TATTTTGAACAAAAAAAAAAATTAGGCACAGAATCAATCCTAATTACTATGGGAGTAGGGATTGATTAAGGGAACATGCATGATATGCTAGGATGATGGAAATAATTTGTCAATTTTGTAAAGATGTTTAAATTTGACAAATCTCATCTATTCTTTAAACATGTATGTATTTTCCTATATGCAAATCTAACACTGACATACGCTCCCTGGATATATTTAATAGCAGATGTGACATGCTAAAAAATTATTGAATATATAGTAGATTAAAAGAAAGTTCACAAAACTATAGGGGCAAATAACTAAAAACTAGAGAAGAGAGGTAAAAAATGTACAGAATACCCTCAGAAAATCTTAAGTGCATTTAATTTTCAGGGAAGAAGAATATGAGGATGGGACAGAGGTCATAGTTAAAGAGATAGCTAGTAATTCTCATTAAAACACACACACACATTCTGCAATTGTATTTCTAACAGAGTTGTTTTCAGACTAAAAACATGGGGTATAGTCATATATATTCTATAGTCATATATATTCTCAAGCATCAGTGTAGTTTTTTTTTTTTTTTTTTGTAAAACTGAACAGAGCTTTCAGTTAACTTTAAATATACAGAAAACAAGGCAAATGTTCTTCTGATGTGTAAACAAAGATCTAAAACTATTGTTTAGGGAATAAATCATCATTTCTCTGCTAATGCAATGCTCTGATATTGCATGACGTACAACTCAAACAGTGCTAAAAACTTATCTTCCAAAGGAATATAACATGATAAAAAGGTGGGGTGTGATTTAAATTATTGTCTTATTGTGACTCAGTCAAAAACTCTATTCTCTTTAATTTGATATTTAATCCATTTCAATTTGATAGTTTCAGAGAAGTCAAATATAATTAGAATTAATTGATAAAACTCATTTTGTCTTCTATTAAAGTTCTTGTTATAATTATCCATACTTTAGTCTAGTCTAATTTAAGCCTGTTATTTATTATTAACTTTAAATTGTATGATAATTAGGTTAATAGCATGAGGGCAGGACAAATTTCACTGCAGATTTTCAGCCTATGCTACTGTGTGTGCCTCAATTCATTATTCTTTTTGATTAAAGACAATATATCCTTACTGACCCACAGATTTTAACTAAAGTCTTAGCTGAAACCATGCCTCCTGATGTTTAAAATGAATATTTTATTGGATATTATATTAACCAGCATAATTTATTAAGCAATGACAAATATTTGGAAAAGCTTAGCATATTTATAAATTTTGCAGAATGCTGTCCTGCTGGGAAGATAGAAACTCTGAGGACTTGTAATGAGCTACATATTCTTATATCTGTACCCAGAGGGAAAAGCTATTATCATGCTGTGGTTAAGTAATTTTTATATATTTGAGGCCTTGAAGAAATTACCCACAGGATTAAAAAAGGAAGCTATGAAATAATTTGTAATGTGCACTTGTAATGTGAAATGGAGCTAGATTAAGTTTAAATCTAACCTTATTGAAAAACTGTAAAACAAAAATTCTAAATCAGAACAGAATTGCTTTGTTGTAATTTGAGTACATATTTTCACCAAAGGCTTTTTGTCAAGGTTGCTACCAGGTAAACTTTTTAAGAGTTAGATTCTCACTTATAAAACCTAGTGCAATTAGAAAGGCAAAGGAATGAGTGCTGGCCAATATTTCTGGTCAAACTAGTATTTATTTGATAGATTTTTTTAAATGGAAAATTAAATAAGTTTATTATTTTCAGTAATATAAAAATGTAAGTAATTTGGTATACCAGAGTAGTGACGGAGGGACTCGGGATAAAATCCTATCCCTGCATTTACTGTGATAAGAAATGGGTCAACTAAACCACTGTAGCATATGAAGAGTTCAAAGATACCCTTTCTGAGATGTGGTGAGTAGAGGAAAATAAAACTGTCCCAGGAACAAAGCTAAAGGGATTTCCACTTAAATGAAAAAAGTTCTGACCCTATAATATGTTAACAAAATTGACTATTTCAGTTAGAATTATGAGGTACAGAGAGCTGAGTAAAGATCCAAATAGTATGGACTGAAACTATTTACAGCCTGTAAGTTAACAATAGGACTATGTAGGATTTATAGGCAACTATTTATTTACTTTAATTAATATGTATTTTTAAAGTAAGGCTTTGGGGAAAATAGGGCTTCCTTGTGGCTCTGACAGTGAAAAGTCTACCTGCAATGCAGAAGAACAGGGTTTGATCCCTGGGTTGGGATGATCCCCTGGAGAATGGAATGGCAACCCACTCCAGTAATTTTGCCTGGAGAATCCCAAGGACAGAGAAGCCTCGGGGTTACAAGTCTGTGGAGTCGCAAAGAGTTGGACATGACTGAGTGACTTTCATTTTCACTTGGGGGAAATGTGTAAATTCTAATTTTACAACTAACCACTGCTGTTTCTTATAATCTAGAGTAAAGAGAATCTACCAATCTACCAATGTTGAAACATTATTCATATGATCCTACAGACATAATCAGTATTATGTTCAGCAAATTCATTGTAACTATATTGTAGCACCCACATACCACAAAATTTATTTGACTGCTTATCATAGTCACCTGTTTTAACATAGTGACCATTTTAGCAAATAGACTTTTGTAGAAGTAACTATGGAGACTTTGTTAAGTTAGTCACTGAAATTTTAAATGACTGGTTGACCAGTTAATATTTTACCATTTAAATTCTGAAAATAAGCACTACTGAGATATAGTGAGTTGTAATAAAACAAAGGCATTATATCATATTTTAACTGTGCATTTTATAATTTAAGTTGTATCCTTGAAGTGAAGAAGTGAAGTGAAGTGGCTCAGTCGTGTCCGACTCTTATGCGACCCCATGGACTGTAGCCTACCAAGCTCCCCTGTCCATGGGATTTTCCAGGCAATAGTCCTGGTGTGGATTGCCATTTCCTTCTCCAGGGAATCTTCCCAACCCAGGGATTGAACATGGGTCTCCCACATTGTAGACAGACGCTTTACCATCTGAGCCACCAGGGAAGTCTAAGATTTTTATTATCCATTGGGTTTGGGTGGGAATTTCCTAAATCAAATACTTCCACACATACACACAAAAAAGTAAAATGTAATCCTGGTAGAATTTACCATGAATAATTTTTTAAAATACAGAATGTGTTTTATTGCTTTATTTCTGTTATCAACTTGGAATCTACACAGAAAGATTAACTACTTGGCATGTTATATATCACATAGCCCATAAGTGGCAGAATTCAACACACATTTTTTAATTATGTACTTTGTACTAGAACCCATTCTCATAATGGTTATATGCCATATACTCTCCTTTGGCTGATAATGACTTTGAAAAACTATTCATCTCATTGAATCTGGATCTTACCTCTCAATGAATGAGAAAAGGAACTAAAAGAGGCAGAAACTTATTAACTCACATCTCTAATAAAAATTGAATTTTTGTCCAAGATATAGCCTAGATGAAAGTTTAGTCTTTTTTGCACACTAACACTAGGGTATCCAACTGAGTTAAGTTGCATATTTGAGTTTGAAATATATAGCTTAAGAACACCAGGAACAGTGCCAAGAAGTAAAATGAACCAAAAAATTTACCAGTATAGAGAAGATAGTAGATATATAAAGTATCTGCACTGATATGACAGATGATAAAGAGATAAAAAATTTAATTCCAATGTTTTGATCATTCAAGGGCTTTTCAATATTTCCATAGCATTTTAATCTCTTCTACCTTATTCAGCCTTCACTGAAATTCTGATACTCATTCTTAATCCCTTCCTTCAATCAGTTGAGTTCATGTTTGTCTTTGATACATGGGTATATTCCATTTTAAATTTCATTCTCAGGATCTTCAGAAATTCATTTTATATTTTGCAAGCCATCTTTAGTCTTTTTTAAGTCTTCTTTCAGACATCCTCTGCATTTCTATTGAATGGAACTCCTGCTCCAGTGAAATTTAGATACTTGTGACTCTGGAAGCCTTGAGTATATTTTAAGGAGCTGTTTGAGACATCAAGCTAGTGGGCTTTAGAACCACAGAAATTGGAAAACTATCATATTTCTTAACTTAATTATCTGATTAACTTAAGTGTCTTAGTCTCTGATTCCTATGGGGGATTTTTAAAATTCACACACACGGGATTCACACCAAAATCTCTAGGGAAATGACACAAACATTGGTAAATTCTCAAAGTGATTAAGTGCACACTCAAGGTTGAGAACTTGAACACTAGAATATTTTCTTGTTAATTAATTGATTAAATACTGTTTTATATGTCTTCCCCCACTACAATGCATAAGCCATCAAATAAGGCAATTAACTTTTTAAAAAATCTCATTCTCTATATTCAGTGCCTAAAAGAATGCCTGACAGAGAAATGAGCAAAGAAGAGTTTGTTAAAGGAACAAATAAAGAAATGAATACTATTTCAGTTTTTCTAGGTGTCTATGATTTTGTGATGAGTTAAATTAGCTTCCTTAGATCTGCAGTTCTAAGAAATTAATTTTATCAAATATCCTATAGATGTGTATATGCTAACATGTTAAATAGGTTTACAGTCAGACAGAGATGAAGAAATATCATATGACATACCTTATATATTGAATTTAAAAAGAAATGACACAATGAACTTATTTACAAAACAGAAACATACTGACGGAGAAAGAACTTATGGTTGTCATTGGCAAGGATGGAGGGATGGGAAAGTTACAGAGTTTGGGATTGGCATGTACATACTGCTATATTTAAAATGGAAAATAAGAATCTACCATACAGCAAAGGGAACTCTGCTCAATGTTTTGTGGCAGCCTGGATAGGAGGGGAGTTTGAGGGAGAATGGATACATGTATGTGTATGGCTGAGTTTCAGTGAAACTATCACATTGTTAATTGACTATCCTCCAATAAAAAATAAAAAGTTTAAAAAAACAAATAGAAATGCTTTAGGAATAAGAAGAAAGTCTTACTATAATGGAAAAGAATGTAAAAATTAATGTAAATATGTATAAATATGTATGTATATATATATATGTATATATATATATATATAATTGAATCACTTTGCTGTACAGCAGAAAATGGCACAACACTGTAAATCAACTAT
>SJYC01106876.1:0-12929 GCA_006408675.1 Madoqua kirkii | reverse complement strand
AATTACACCACATTGTAAATCAAATATACTTCAATAAAAAATAAAAATATGTTAAATGAAAAAAAGTAAAATAGAAAAAAATTAAAAAGCTTACAATGATCATTAAAACCAAATGACATTTAATTAAATTAGCAGAATGATAGACCATTTCAGTACTCTGAACATGAAACAGAGAAGCATTCTGTGGGTTCTGAACTACTTGGGAAATCACAATAATTCAGAAAACACTGTAAGAATTATGGAATCATTTTGACAAATACTTTGATATTTATCTGATGATGCTATTCAGTTCAGTCGCTCAGTTATTTTGAGTTTTTGTGATCCCATGGACTGCAGCATACCAGGCTTCCCTGTTCATGACTAACTCCCAGATTTTAATCAAACTCATGTCCATTGAGTCAGTGATGCCATTCAACCATCTCATCCTTTGTCTTCCCCTTCTTCTCCAGCCTTCAATATTTCCCAGAATCAAAGTCTTTTCCAATGAGTCAGTTTTTTGCTTCAGGTGGGCAAAATATTGGAGTTTCAGCTTCAGCATCAGTCCTTCCAATGAATATTTAGGACTGATCTCCTTTAGGATGGACTGGTTGGATCTCCATGTAGTCCAAAGGATTCTCAAGAGTCTTCTCCAGTACCATAGTTCTAAAGCATCAATTATTTGGCTCTCAGCCTTCTTTATAGTCCAACTCTCACATCCATACATAACTACTGGAAAAACCATAGCTTTGACTAGACAGACTAGTTGATGCTATACACATGCATTTTCTGTTTTTGATTTTCTGTAAGTTTTTATGGGATTCGGTTGTACTACTGCATTTTTTTAAGTAGTGGAAATTCTTAATTTTATTAGATCCTTTATACCGTTTGACTTACAATTACCAAAGTATACACAGAAGTTGATCATCTTATAACTAAAAGAAAGTAGTCCTTAACAAAAATCTCTTTTCAGCGGCTGCAGTGCACTGACTGTGTCCTAGTCTGATGGGAGGGCAGTTTTCTCATGTGAGGTTTGCCAGACCCTGAAAGTGAAAATGAAATCATTCAGTTGTGTCTGACTCTTTGCAGCCCCATGGACTGTAGTCTACCATACTCCTCCATCCATGGGATTTTCCAGACAAGAGTACTGGAGTGGGTTGCCATTTCCTTCTCCAGAGGAGCTCCCAACACAGGGATAGAACCCAGGTCTTTTGCCTTGTAGGCAGACTTTACCATCTGAGCCATCAGGGAAGCAGCTCCTCTATTAAGAACCCTGGATTAATGTGATGGCGTTAGCAGAAGTCATACTGCTATTAACTGGAGAGTTAATTTGTGTGAGGGGAAGGAGAGAATGAAGGCAAAGGACACCTTAGCATGCTTTCCGGAAGAGTGGAGTTTTCCTGGTAGACCCTGTTAACATCAGGGAAGCAACAGAGGAGGGAGAGGTTTTTGTTTGGGGGGATATTTTTAGGAAAAGAATATTTGCAGTCCATTAGTAAGTAAAGAAAAGGAAGCAATGACATAATGCCTAGGGCTGGAGCCAGTTTAACTGCCCAACCATTGCTATCCTCAGAAAATAATTTAAGAAATGAAAGGCGAAGAAGAAAGGACATTTATCTTGGAAGGACCCAAAGTGCTGAAGTTTTAAAAAATAGCTGCTAAAACAACTTGTGTCACCATAATGGATTGAAGCACTTAAAATTTAAGTAGTAGCTAGAATTCTCCTAGCATGTTACAGTTCCACCAAGAACTTTAGATGGCTTAAAAGGATTTCTTTTCAAGTTTTAATACTTAACTAGTCAGAATTCAAATTTCAACAATTGTTTTACTGAAACCTATTTTTATGTACTTCATCATTACCTACTCTATCATTGTGTGTGTGTGTGAGTGAAAAGTAATAAATCTTTTAAAAATAGACTAGAGATCCATGAAGTGAAGTGAAAGTAGCTCAGTCATGTCCGACTCTCAGTATAGTCTGTATAGTCCTTGGAATTCTCCAGACCAGAATACTGGAGTGGGTAGCCTTTCCCTTCTCCAAGGGATCTTCCCAACCCAGGAATAGAACACAGGTCTCCCATATTACAGACAGATTCTTTACCAGATGAGCCATAAGGGAAGCTCAAAAATACTGGAGTGGGTAGCTTATCCCTTCTCCAGAGGATCTTCCCATCTCAGGAACTGAACCAGGGGTCTCCTACACTGCAGGCAGATTCTCTACCAACTGAACTATCGGGGAAGCCCAAGAGTTGCATAGGCAGCTTAAATCTATTTTTAATTACTAATGTTAAACAGTTTAATATATTATCAGCTTCAAAATGGAAACTGAGCAAAACTTCTATTCAAATGTCAATTTTGAATATTTTGAAGAGTTTGTTATCAGGAACTCATATGCCAGGAGACTTTTATTCAATTTGAGCCCCCAAAATAGCATGCCCTGAACAGAAAGAAGAAGGGTTCCTCTCTGCACTAATAAAATCTTTTCTCATTTCTGCTTCCCTCAGGAGCAAAATATATAATGATGAACTTTTGAGAATATTTATGACACATTTCCCACATTACTATGAGTTACTGCTTAAAGCAGGGTTTGCAAAGTCAAATGCCTATAGGGGGTGGGGCAGGTAATGTGAATGTTTGAAATATGCCAAGTTGAAAAATATTCTTCATTTACAGGGAGAGAAAAAGTGTTCCTTATCTTTTCTTGAAAGATGTAGCCCTCTGGGTCAATTTTTACTTTTCCCACTTGTGAAACAGATAAGGATACAAGTAGGGATTTGCTTTCCTCTTAACTCTACCATGAGGAGTCAAAAGTGGAAAGATGATGCTGAAAGCCCCTGCCACTAGACTTAAGTGCTGCTATGACAACAGGGAGTGATGGGGAATAGAGCAAGGTAGCCTGCTGGTTCCTTATCAAAAACACAATAGTTATCTAACTCCAGAAACTTTGCTGGCATGCTGGAAGGGTCGGATCTCTAAAGTTTAAAGCAAGAGAAGCTGGAAATCTGTATCCTTACACAGAAGTGATCAATGTTTAACCAGATCTAAATCTCTATCCACCCTCTTATAATGTCCATTTCAGTTTCATAAATCTAATCAACTACTTTCAAAGAAATTACTATGTCCACATGCAAAAGAATGAAGTTTGACCCTGACCTTAAATCCTAAGCCCTTTCCCCTTAAGGTAATGCTACTTCTCTACCTCTGCCTTTATTCTCTAGTTACCTGAAAATATATCCTCAAAAATAGCAAGCTACCTTTTCATGAAATCTGTATAATCCCAATATGCTTAAAAACATCTGAAGTCAAAAGGGACGTCTGAAAAGCATATTATTGTTTATGGTGTTGAGACAAGAAACTCAGGGAAAAATTCTACTCTTCCCTTGATTATAGGAAAAAGGCAATCATATATTGGAATAAGGATTTTTAATGAACAACTTAAAAATTTCCATCTTGATACTGTTTATAATCCTCCTCAAAATATGGAGAAATATTTTATTTGCTGTAAAGGTCAATGAGTTAAATGATTCTACTTGTAAGTATATTTTCAGATATTGATTTAGAAGTAGAAATGTAAAAAAATATTTAAGAAAGTAAGGATGAAAGATAGTTTTTATATTGAGTATAGCTATGCTCATAGCAATTTAGTTAATTTTAATAATATTTATATATAATATTAGAACCATGTAATTTTATATTTATTAATTTTATTTACAAGTTTTTGTTACTTAACAAGCTATGCTTCATTCAGTTCAGTTCAATTGCTCAGTCGTGTCTGACTCTTTGCAACTCCATGGACTGCAGAACGCCAGGCCTCCCTATCCATCACCAACTCCTGGAGTTTACTCAAAATCATGTCCATTGAGTCCGTGATGCCATCCAACCAGTTCATCCTCTGTCTTCCCCTTCTCCCTCCTTCAATCTTTCCCAGCATCAGGGTCTTTCCCAATGAGTCAGTTCTTCACATCAGATGGGCAAAGTATTGGAATTTCAGCTTCAGCATCAGTCCTTCCAACAAATATTCAGTACTGGTTTCCTTTAGGATGGACGGATTGGATCCCTTTGAAGTCCAAGGAACTCTCAAGAGTCTTCTCCAATACCACAGTTCAGTGGGCACTAAGGGCAGCAGTGAGTACATGGGTCCTTTTGAAGTAGGTTGCCATTATCTTCATTACCTGCACTATATTTTGGCCTCTGGTCAAACAACAGAGAGGGAGCACCCCCCCCCACCTCTGGGGGGGGGGGGAATTGGATTAAAGATTTACTAAACATGGCCCTAGCCATCAGAGCAAAAACTCAATTTCTCCCTCAGTCAGTCTCTTCTATCAGGAAGCTTCCATAAAACTCTCATGCTTCATTACAACTTTTGAATAACCAGGGCTTTCCTGGTGGGTCAGACAGTAGAGAATTCACCTGCAATGCAGGAGATCCAAGTTCAGTCCCTGGGTTCAGAAGTTCCCCTGGAGAAGGAAAAGGTTATCCAATACAGTATTCTTGCCTGGGTTGCAAAGACTAGGACATGACTGGGCATCTAACACTATCACTATATTGACAAATGATCAGTTCAAATGTTTGGTATTATCTTTTATTGTAAAATATATGTTAATTTTTAGCTTTTGGCTTAAATTCCTTCTGTATTGATGGTGGTTCTTTAAAAATACTATATTTTTCATAAATTCTATATATGATGGAAGGATCAACTTAGCCAGTTTTTCAAGCAAAACAATTATTCAGCAAAGGAAAAAAAAAGGTATTTGATGAAAAACGTAATAGAAAAGGCTGTAGAAAAACTCAATCAATTGTAATTGCATAAAAATAATGAGATTTTAAATTTTTATTTCATTTATTTTTTCTGGTATGGAAGATATACATTTTTGACAGAGAGCTCAAGAATAGACACAGGTCATTATCCACAACTAGAAAGATATTTCTATATCTTAAAATAAAGAGCTTTGGGTGATAAAAAACTGGGAAAGATAATTACAGGGATGTATATAATATACAGATCAGTTCAGTTCAGTGGCTCAATCGTGTCCGAATTTTTGCCACCTCATGAACGCAGCACGCCAGGCCTCCCTGTCCATCATCACCTCCTGCAGTTCACTCAGACTCATGTCCATCAAGTCCGTGATGCCATCCAGCCATATCACTCTCTGTCTAACCCTTCTCCTCCTGCCCCCAATCCTTCCCAGCATCAGAGTCTTTTCCAGTGAGTCAACACTTTGCATGAGGTGGCCAAAGTACTGGAGTTTCAGCTTTAGCATCATTCCCTGCAAAGAAATTCTAGGGCTGATCTCATACAAAAAGGGTTGGTTGGGTCTCCTTGCAGTCCAAGGGACTCTCAAGAGTCTCCTCCAACACCACAGTTAAAAAGCATCAATACTTCGGCACTCAGCCTTCTTCACAGTTCAACCCTCACATCCATATATGACCACGGGGAAAACCACAGCCTTGACTAGAAAGACCTTAGTCGGCAAAGTAATGTTTCTGCTTTCGAATATGCTATCTATCTGCTCATAACTTTTCTTCCGAGAAGTAAGCGTCTTTCAATTTCATAGCTGCAGTCACCGTCTGCAGTGATTTTGAGGCCCCCCCAAAATAAAGTCCTACTGTTTCCACTGTTTCCTCATCTATTTCCCATGAAGTGATGGGACTGAATGTCATGATCTTCGTTTTCTAAATGTTGAGTTTTAAGCCAAATTTTTCACACTCCTCTTTCACTTTCATCAAGAGGCTTTTTAATTCCTCTTCACTTTCTGCCATATGGGTGGTGTAATCTGCGTATCTGAAGTTATTGATATTTCTCCCAGCAATCTTGATTCCAGCTTGTGTTTCTTCCATTCCAGTGTTTCTCATGATGTACTCTGCATATAAGTTAAATAAGCAGGGTGTCAATATACAGCCTTGACGTACTCCTTTTCCTATTTGGAACCAGTCTGTTGTTCCATGTCCAGTTCTAACTGTTGCTTCCTGACCTGCATACATATTTCTTAAGAGGCAGGTAAGGTGATGTGGTATTACCATCTCTCTCAAAATCTTTCACAGTTTATTGGGATTCATACAGCCAAAGGTTTTGGCATAATCAACAAAGCAGAAATAGATATTTTTCTGGAACTCTCTTGCTTTTCCCATGATCCAGCAGATGTTGGCAATTTGACGTCTGGTTCGTATGCTTTTTCTAAAACCAGTTTGAACATGAGCAAGTTCACAGTTCATGTATTGCTGAAGCCTGGCTTGGAGAGTTTTGAGCATGACTTTACTAGCATGTAAGATAAATGCAATTGTGCGGTAGTTTGATCATTCTTTGGCATTGCCTTTCTTTGAAATTGGAATGAAAAGTGACCTTTTCCAGTCTTGTGGCCACTGTTGAGTTTTCCAAATTTGCTGGCATATTGAGTGCAGCACTTTCATAGCATTATCTTTCTGGATTTGAAATACCTCCACTGGAATTCTATCACCTCCACTAGCTTTCATAGTGACAATTTCTAAGGCTCACTTGACTTCACATTCCAGGATGTCTGGCTCTAGATGAGTGATCATATCATTGTGATTATCCAGGTCATGAAGATCTTTTTTGTACAGTTTTTCTGTGTATTCTTGCCACCGCTTAATATCTTCTGCTTCTACTGAAAGTGAAAGTGAAGTCACTCAGTCGTGTCTGACTCTTTGTGACCCCATGGATTGTAGCCTATCAGGCTCCTCCATCCATGGGATTTTCCAGGCAAGAGTGCTGGAGTGGACTGAAATTTCTTTCTCCAGGGGAACTTCCCAACCCAGGAATCGAACTCGGGTCTACCGCATTGCAGGCAGACACTTTACAGTCTGAGCCACTTAGGTCCATACAATTTCTGCTCTTTATCGAGCCCATCGTTGCATCAAATGTTCCCTTTGTATCTCTAATTTTCTTGAAGAGATCTCTAGTCTTTCCCATTCTGTTGTTTTCCTCTATTTCTTTGCATTGATTGCTGAAGAAGGATTTCTTATCTCTTCTTTCTATTCTCTGCAACTCTGCATTCAGATGCTTATATCTTTCCTTTTCTCCTTTGCTTTTTGCTTCTCTTTTCACAGCTATTTGTAAGTCCTCCCCAGACAGCCATTTTGCTTTTTTGCATTTCTTTTCCATGGGGATGGTCTTGATCCCTGTCTGTTGGACAACATCATGAACCTCATCCCATAGTACATTGGGCAATCTATCTATCATATCTAGGCCCTTAAATCTATTTCTCACTTTCACCGTATAATCATAAGGGATTTGATTTACATCATACTTGAATGATCTATTGGTTTTCCCTACTTTCTTCAGCTTAAGTCTGAATTTGGCAATAACAAATTTATGATCTGAGCCACAGTCAGCTCCTGGTCTTGTTTTTGTTGACTATATGGGGCTTCTTCATCTTTGGCTGCAAAGAATATAATCCAACTGATTTTGGTGTTGACCATCTGGTGATGTCCAAGTGTAGAGTCTTCTCTTATGTTGTTGGAGGAGGGTGTTTGCTATGACCAGTGCATTTTTTTTGGCAAAACTCTATTAGTCTTTGCTCTGCTTCATTCTTCATTCCAAGGCCAAATTTGTCTGTTACTCTAGGTGTTTCATGACTTCCTACTTTTCCATTCCAGTCCCCTGTAATGAAAAGGACATCTTTTTTTGGGTGCTTGTTCTAAAAGGACTTGTAGGTCTTCATAAAACTGTTCAACTTCAGCATCTTCAGCATTACTGGTTGGAGCATAGACTTGGATTACCGTGATATTGAATGACTTGCCTTGGAAACAAACGGAGATCATTCTGTCATTTTTGAGATTGCATCCAAGTACTGTATTTCAGACTCTTTTGTTGACCATGATGGCTAGTCCATTTCTTCTGAGGGATTCCTGCCCACAGTAATAGATATAATGATCATCTGAGTTAAATTCCTGCATTCCAGTCCATTTTAGTTCGCTGATTCCTAGAGTGTTGACATTCACTCTTGCCATCTCTTGTTTGACCACTTCCAATTTGCCTTGATTCATGGACCTGACATTGCAGGTTCCTGTGAAATATTGCTCTTTACAGCATTGGACCTTGCTTCTATCACCTGTCACATCCACAACTGAGTATTATTTTTGCTTTGGCTCCATCCCTTCATTCTTTCTGGAGTTATTTCTCCACTGATCTCCAGTACCATATTGGGCACCTACTGACCTGGGGAATACCTCTTTCAGTATCCTATCATTTTGACTTTTCATACTGTTCATGCAGTTTTCTAGGTAAGAATACTGAAGTGGTTTGCCATTCCCTTCTTCAGTGGACACATTCTTTCAGAACTCTCCACCATGACACACCTGTCTTGAGTTGCCCCATGGGCATGGCTAAGTTAGTCTTTGGTAAGTGAGAAAAATAATTGACCAGGAAACTAAGACAAGATATAACTTTGACCCAAATATGATATGGCACAATGTGTATACAAAATATACAAAATATATTATATTATAGTATAGTATAGTATAGTATATACTATATATATGTATGTATGTATGTATAATATACACACTGTGCCATATTAAATTTGGGTCAAAGTTATATCTTGTCTTAGTTTCCTGGTCAATTATTTTTCTCACCAAACAAAAGCTTCAAGATTGCCAGGAGGAATATCAATAACCTCAGATATGCAGATAACACCACTCTTATGGCAGAAAGTGAAGAGGAACTATAAAGCCTCTTGATGAAATTGAAAGAGGAGAGTGAGAAATTTGGCTTAAACTCAACATTCACAAAACGAAGATCATGGCATTTGGTCCCATCATTTCATGGGAAATAGATAGGGAAACAGTGGAAACAGTTTTAGACTTTATTTTGGGGGGCTTCAAAATCACTGCAGATGGTGACTGCAGCCATGAAATTAAAAGACGCTTACTCCTTGGAAGGAGAGTTATGACCAACCTAGATAGTATATTCAAAAGCAGAAATATTCCTTTGCCAACAAAAGTCCATCTAGTCAAAGCTATGGTTTTTCCAGTAGTCATGTATAGATGTGAGAGTTGGACTGTGAAAACAGCTGAGTGCCAAAGAATTGATGCTTTTGACATGTGGTTTTGGAGAAGACTTTTGAGAGTCCCTTGAACTGCAAGGCGATCCAACCAGTCCATTCTAAAGGAGATCAGCCCTGGGATTTCTTTGGAAGGAATGATGCTAAAGCTGAAACTCCAGTACTTTGGCCACCTCATGCGAAGAGTTGACTCCTTGGAAAAGACTCTGATGCTGGGATTGATTGGGGGCAGGAGGAGAAGGGGACAACAGAGAATGAGATGGCTGGATGGCATTACGGATTCAATGGACGTGAGTCTGAGTGAACTGCGGGACTTGGTGATGGACAGGGAGGCCTGGCACACTGTGACTCATAGGGTCGCAAAGAGTCAGACACGCCTGAGTGACTAAACTGAACTGAAGTGAACAACACACATTTAGGGAATTACCTGGTGAACCAGTAGTTAGGACTTCACAGCCTCACTGCCAAGGACAGGTGTTTACTCCCTGGTCAGAGAACTAATATCCCAGAGGCCTTGTAAATTGGCCAAAAATTAAACAAACAGGAAAACAAACAAAAATTTTTTCTATAAAAACAAATTTACAAATGCTTTAAAAAATAAATAGGGACATTAAAAAGCTAAGGCTCAAAGATTTTAAAGTCCCTTTCTAATTTTATCCTAATTATTGACTATGGCAAAGTCTTTGTGTGGATCACAATAAACTGTGGAAAATTCTGAGAGAGATGGAAATACCAGACCACCTGACCTGCCTGTTGAGAAACCTGTATGCAGGTCATGAAACAAAAGTTGGAACTGGACATGGAACAACAGACTAGTTCCAAATAGGAAAAGGAGTATGTCAAGGCTGTATATTGTCACCCTGCTTATTTAAGTTATATACAGAGTACATCATGAGAAACACTGGGCTGGAAGAAACACAAGCTGGAATCAAGATTTCGAGGAGGAATATCAATAACCTCAGATATGCGGATGACACCACCTTTATGGCAGAAACTGAAGAAGAACTAAGAGCCTCTTGATGAAAGTGGAAAAGAAGTGTGAAAAAGTTGGCTTAAAGCTCAACATTCAGAAAATGAAAATCATGTCATCTGGTCCCAGCACTTCATGACAAATAGATGGGGAAACAATGGAGACCGTGACAGACTTTATTTTTGGAACTCCAAAATCACTGCAGATGGTGACTGCAGCCATGAAATTAAAAGACACTTGCTCCTTGGAAGGAAAGTTATGACCAACCTGGACAGTATATTAAAAACCAGAGACCTTTACCAACAAAGGTCCATCCAGTCAAGGCTCTGGTTTTCCCAGTGGTCATATGGATGTGAGAGTTGGACTATAAAGAAAGCTGAGTGTAGAACTGATGCTTTTGAACTGTGATGTTGGAGAAGACTCATGAGAATCCCTTGGTTTTCAAGGAAATCCAACAATTCCATCCTAATGATCAGTCCTGGTTGTTCATTGAAAGGACTGATGTTGAAGCTGAAACTCCAATACTTTGACCACCTCTTGTGAAGAACTGACTCATTGGAAAAGACCCTGATGCTGGAAAAGACTGAGGGCAGGAGGAGAAGGCAATGACAGAGAATGAGATGGGTGGATGGCATCACTAACTCAATGGACATGGATTTGGGTAGACTCTTGGAGTTGGTGACTGACAGGGAGGCCTGGTGTGCTGTGTCTCATGGGGTCACAAAGAGTCGAATACGACTAAGCAACTGAACTGAGTTGTACTGATATACTCTGTATACACACACACACACACACACCATGATTTTTAAAAATGTTATTTTTAGCCTAAAGATGCTCACAAATATTTATGAGATATTTCCTTTTTTATTCTTGGTTCCAGGATGAGGCTCTCATGCTCTCTTTGCCAGACTAGATTTTTCCTCTTTCAATAATAATAACTGAAAATAGATACCATGATCATACAATATGTTATTGTGATGCTAAATTATATGCATTAATACACTTTATCCTCAGTATAAAGGCAGTCAAATGAAGAGCTTAAAGTTCAGTTAACCTTTCTTTATACATTAGGAATAAGCCAACTTAAAGACACAAAATCAAATACAAAATTACTTTTCTGGACTGAATGCTTGATCCTTCCACAAATTTACATTATAAAGACCTACCCACTCAATTTGATGGTATTAGAAGTGGGGCCTGTTGGAGATAATTAGGATTAGATGAGATCATCAAGGTGGAGACTGATTAATCCAGTTAGTATCCTTACAAAGAATTAGGAGAAAGTTTGTTCCTCCCTCTCCTTCTTCTGCCACTTGAGGAAACAAGAAGATGATAGCTGTCTACAAGACAGGAAGTAGACCTTTGACAGAAACCAGATCTGCTTCATCCCAGAATTCCCAGCTTCTGAAACTTTGTGAAATAAATGTCCAATTGTCTAAACTACTGTGTATAATATTTAGTTATATCAGTCTGGTCTAAGATAATTACTAATGAGTATTTATTTCCCAAAACATTAAACAAAAAATTAATAATTCAGAGTTCTAATTTTAAATTTTATATTTCCAGAGAAAAATAACATTTTCAGAAATTTATTCCTATTCTTTTTTTAAATATGGAAACACATAGGTTGTAACTTGAAGTTACTTTTGCATCTACCTTTGGACCTGGAAAAGAAAAAAAATGAAATAAAATAAAAAGAGAACTCTCTGCTTAAGAATTCCTAATGATAATCACTTCATCACATAGATTTGAGATCTAAATCTATACTACCTGGGCAATACTTAAAAAAAATTGATTCAGCATATTAATGATGTACTGATCAGTTATATTAGTGCCAAATATGTTTGGTGAGAAGGGCAATTTACCAGCTGTGATCATCTTTCCCAATACCTATTACTGCAGCCCAACCATGACGAAAACATAATTCAAACCTAAATTGAGAGACATTCTACAGAACATCTGACCAGTAATCCTTAAAACTGTCAAGATCAGAAAAATCAAAGAAAGATAGAAAAGCTGCTACAGACCAGAGGAGACTAAGGAGATATAAAAAAAGATCTCACATGCCACACTAAAGATGCTGCATGGTGCAATTAAGGCTGAGCACAGCTAAATACATACATACATAAATAAAAATATTATTTTTAGAAGGTTAAAAAAACTAAATAAATGAAGTATGAGATTTTGAGTGGGATACTGGAAAATAAAAATAATTAATGATTCAACACTGGTAAAATAAAAATAAAGCATGGAGTAATGTAGGTTTTTTGGATGGAGTAAATCAAGATGTTAATGAATGGGATACTAAGTGAAGTATATGGGAACTCTGTTATGTTTGTAATTTTTCTGTGAATTTAAAACTATCCTAAAATTGAAATTTATTTGAAACAAAACAAAACCCCCAGGCTTACAATAAAGTTTAAAATAATCCTGAGTATGTAGTGTTATATGTTGGAAGGAAAGTCAAATCCTCTCCTGAGGAACTTAATCCCAAACAAAGCTTCAAAAATGCCACAGAAAAAGTTCAAATTAAATACGTTCATTAAAAAAACTTTCAAATACTGCAAAAAGCCCAAAAGTACAAAGCTTTATATCAGAGTCTTCAAAAATCAAGGGCAGTTATTGGATCTATTGGACACACAATCTATTTAGTTGAACCATAACCTGATGTGAAGAGCTGGCTCATTGGAAAAGTCTCTACTGCTGGGAAAGATTGAGGGTAGGAGGAGAAGTGGACAACAGAGGGTGAGATGGCTGGATGGCATCACTGATGCAGTGGAAATGGGTTTTGGTGGACTACGGGAGTTGGTGATGGACAAGGAGACCTGGCGTGCTGCAGTTCATGGGGTCACAAAGAGTCAGAAATGACTGAGCGATTGAACTGAACTGATTTATAAATTTCTTATCTTTCAACATTATTTAGTGAGTATATTTATATTAAAACATTAAAATGGATATTGAAAGTA
>SJYC01106868.1:0-13441 GCA_006408675.1 Madoqua kirkii | reverse complement strand
TCCTCTTTCACTTTCATCAAGAGGCTCTTTAGTTCTTCACTTTCTGCCATAAGGGTGATGTCATCTGCATATCTGAGGTTATTGATATTTCTCCCAGCAATCTTGATTCCAGCTTGTGCTTCATCCAGCCCAGCGTTTTTCAATATGTACTCTCCACATAAGTTAAATAAGCAGGGTGACAATATACAGCCTTGACGTACTCCTTTTCCTATTTGGAACCAGTCTGTTATTCCATGTCCAGTTCTAACTGTTGCTTCCTGACCTGCATATAGGTTCCTCAAGAAGCAGGTCAGGTGGTCTGGTATTCCCATCCCTTGAAGAATTTTGCACAGTTTCTTGTGATCCACACAGTAAAAGGCTTTGGCATAGTCAATAAAGCAAAAATAGATGTTTTTCTGAAACTCTCTTGCTTATTCCATGATCCAGCAGATGTTGGCAATTTGATCTCTGGTTCCTCTGCCTTTTCTAAAACCAGCTTGAACATCTGGAAGTTCACAGTTCACGTACTGCTGAAGCCTGGCTTGGAGAATTTTGAGCATCACTTTGCTGGCCTTTTGATAAGAGTGCAATTGTGCAGTAGTTTGAGCATTCTTTGACATTGCCTTTCTTCGGGATTGGAATGAAAACTGACCTTTTCCAGTCCTGTGGCCACTGCTGAGTTTTCCAAATTTGCTGGCATATGGAGTGTAGCACTTTCACAGCATCATCTTCCAGAATTTGAAATAGCTCAACTGAAAGTCCATCACCTCCACTAGCTTTGTTCGTAGTGATGCTTCCTAAGACCCAGTTGACTTCACATTCCAGGGTATCTGGCTCTAGGTGAGTGATCACACCATCGTGATTATCTGGGTGGTGAAGATCTTTTTTTGTACAGTTCTATGTATTCTTGCCACCTCTTAATATCTTCTGCTTCTTTTAGGTCCCTACCATTTCTGTCCTTTATCGAGCCCATCTTTGCATGAAATGTTCCCTTGGTATCTCTAATTTTCTTGAAGAGATCTCTAGTCTTTCCCATTCTATTGTTTTCCTCTATTTCTTTGCATTTTAGTCCTTTATGAGGATGCAAAAGAAGCAATTAGCTTGCACATCTTAATATCCTACCTCTGCTGCCATTTTAACTGTGGAAAATTGAAAGCTGTTTGACTCCTTTTAAGGAAAAACTAGGTGGAAAGTGCTTATGTTCATCTGATTGATCGCTCTACCCACCCCTCCCAACGTGGTGCTTTCCTGAAACATTGCCACTCTTGAAATGATCTCTTTTAGCCTTGTGCTATTATATAATTTGAACAGGAGAAACATTTGTTTTTGAGTAATCCCTAGATGAGAACCCCAAATAGTGCTACTTGATTTAGAATTAGATCAAATATTATGATTTAATTTCAGTACAGAATTTCCACGACTAGACTTCTTACAGTGAGAGGGATTTTCATATACCAAGGAAAGGAAGAGATGTGAGTCAAAGAAAATCAAGAGACCAAAAACTTCAGGTATATGGTGCATGAAAATCTTTAAATGCTTGAAAAAAAAAAAAGGAGTGCTGTTTTAATGCCAGTACATTCAGAATTTAGTCAGTGTCCCTAGAGGTGACTGTTGTTCAGCTGCTAAGCCATGCCTGACTGTTTGCAACCCCATGGACTGCAGCACACAGTCCCTGTCCTTCACTATCTCCTGGAGTTTGCTAAGATTCATGTCCATTGAGTTGGTGATACTATCCAACTATCTCATCCTCTGTTGCTCCCTTCTCCTCTTACCCTCAACCTTTCCCAGGATTAGGGTCTTTTACCAGTGAGTCAGCTCTTTGCATGAGGTGGCCAAAGTATTGGAGCTTCAGCATCAGTCCTTCCAGTGAATATTTAGAGTTGATTTCCTTTAGAATTGACTGGTTTGATCTCCTTACAGTCCAGGGGACTCTCAAGTCTTCTGCACCACAGTTTGAAAGCATCATTTCTTCAGTGCTCAGTCTTCTTTATGGTCCAGCTTTCACATCTGTACACGAGTACTGGAAAAACCGTAGCTTTGGCTATATGGACCTTTGTCAGCAAAGTGATGCCTCTGCTTTGAGAGGTGACTAATAATTTAAGGTTTTCTTATGAGTCCTATGGGTTGCGTATTATTTTGCTCTTGAAAAAATCATCTGTTGTTAAGTTTAACAGTTTTAGCTCTCAATTCCACATTTACAGGAAAGAAAAAAAATTATTCTAGCCCTGTGGTTTATGATGTGCTACTGGATAAGCATTTATGTAAAACTGATGTTTCAAAAAACACCAGTTCTAAATGGAATTTGCAACTAAGTAGCAATTTGCAGATCTACCTCTGTCTTCAAGTTGCTTCATATCAGTGAAAGTGAAAGTCTCTCAGTCCTGTCCAGCTCTTTGCAACCCCATAGACTATACAGTCCATGAATGCTGCAGGCCAGAATACTAGAGTGAGTAACCTTTCCCTTCTCCAGGGGATCTTCCCAACCCAGAGATCGAACCCAGGTCTCCTGCATTGCAGGCGGATTCTTTACCAGCTGAGCCACAAGGTTAAGCCCAAGAATACTGGAGTGGGTAGCCTATCCCTTCTTCAGGTGATCTTCCCAACCCAGGAATCAAACCTGGGGCTCCTGCATTGCAGGAGGTTTCTTTACCAACTGAGCTGTCAGGGAAGCTCGCTTCATATCAGTACCATGTTTGATCACTTTGTTCGTGGTACGTGCATGGGTTGGAAAAGAAGTTGCAGACATGTGGCATAATGAGAGGAGAATAAAGTTTATTAGAATGCAAGATGCTGTTACAACAGTGGGTCAGCTCAAGAGAGAGCCCTTTTGCATGCTAGTGGCCAAATTTTTATAGCCTCAGTACAGAATTCCTACTGGAATGGTGGCATTAGGTGATTGGTTAGGATACTCTAGGGAATATGAAGTCAGGGAACTGGCTGATTTAGATCTGGACACCCATGGCAACAGTTGCTATGGGGCTTGATCAGTTCGAGAGATTTTTATTCCATGACCTTGGTACAGGGCTCCACGGCTGTCACCTTGGTATAGGGTTCCACACTTTGTCTTATTTTTCATTGTCTAAAATTTCAGCTTATTCATCATGCTGTAAATATTTGGAAGTGAAGTGAAATCACTCAGTCGTGTCCAATTCTTTGCAAGCCCGTGGACTGTAGCCCACCATGCTCCTCCATCCATGGGATTCTCCAGGCAAGAATACTGGAGTGGGTTGCCATTTCCTTCTCCAAGGGAATCTTCCCGACCCAGGGATCAAACCCAGGTCTCCCACATTGCAGGCAGATATTTTAACCTCTGAGCCACCAGGGAAGCCCCTAAATATTTGTAAATAATGACTAAAAATTGGCTAGAAGTCCATTGTGGAGGGGGCTAGAAGTGAACAGTCAAGACCCATCTGAATGAAAACTTCAATGCTATTTTTGAAACAGCTGCACTCCCTTTAAGAATAAGGAAACTCTTATGTCTAATTGTAGTTACTAGATAGGGAGGAGCTGCCAGTACTGATGAGGCTTATGAGAGCATACCCCTGGCCTTGTTTTCTCCAGTAGTGAGGGAAAGCCTCTCCTCTGTCAGCTCTCTCAGATTCAGTTGGTGGTGGCCTGCGAAATAAACCATAAACCGACAAAGTACTGGTTAGCAAGAGAAATGGCAAATTTTACATATGTAAATTGGGGTTCAGAGTGAAATATGTCTTGAAGAATTTGCAACTTACCATCTTAATAAATTGAGAAGAGGACTGCAGAAAAGGGCGCTTAGGGGAAAACAAATGATGTTCAGGGAAAGATAAATAGGCGCTTGGGAGAATAGGTGGGAGATGTGCTAGTTCTATGACAATATGGTTTTAGATGTGGCACTGAAACTCCCAGGAGAGGATTTAAGAATTGTGAGTTAAGTTTTACTGGGGGCAAAATGAGGACTACAGCCTAGGAGACAGCATTTTAGATAGCTCTGAGAAACTAGTCCAAAGAGATGGAGGGGAAGGTCAGTATATGTGTGATTTTGGTGAAGGGAGAGTACTTGGAACCAAGCATTTCCCGCCCCCTGCCCCCCCAGGTTTCTACTACTCACAAGAAGCAGATGTCACTACGAAGGATTTTAGTGCTTTTCTAGATATGAGGAAATACAAGAATTGGGCGCATAAAGTTGGCTCCTGAAAATATGTAACTATCTGAAGATCTGTTCTGCCAGTTTTTCCCAGAGCACAGAGTCCCTCATTTCTGTTCATCCTGAGCTCCTTTCAGGGAGTGTTGAAAATCAGCAGTTACAGGAATACATGATTTAATTCTATAATCCCCCCATTTCTATCATAGATAATCAAGGTAAGACTGTTTTTGTTTGCAAGATGAGTCTAGCCTCATCAAATTTGGCCTGATTATTTATATAAGTGTGTAAAGAATGGTAATTAAAGACATAGACCATTTGAACTTTTGTTAGAAATACCAGCTGGGACTTTTGAAAGCCTTCAGACGAAATCCAAGGTAAGAACTTGCTATTAGACTTCTCTTGCAAACCTGCACATGTAGATGAATACCTCCTTCTTCAGGTCCCTTATATCCTAAGCGTCCATGGCCTGCCAGGAAGTGGCTTTCTTTTTTCACCTGTAAAGCTGAGACTCCTGTAAACCAGGTCCTGGGCCAATTTTCCAAGAAGCACTGCTACTTAAAGTCAACCTTAGTTCCTTAAAACTAGTCATATTTATGTACACCATCCTCAAATATGACATTCCAGTCAAAACTTTGGTAAAATAATAGTGTTTCCAATTGTGTCCTGTTACAAAGAGAACAAATTCTTGTTGAATTTATTCAAATAACTATATTGCCATGAAAATAAGTATTCAATAAGCGTTTTCTCCAAATTTCTGAGGATTCACTCAGGGAGAAAAGAGAAATGCTTTATTTCTGCTTACAAAGATATAATCTACTAAATTGCTTTAAACTCTAGATAGCTCAAGAGAAAAGGGGTCCCTTAAATCTAGAAGATAGAACATTAAAGAACCAGGAATATTCTAAGCAAAAGTCATAGAAGGAATCATTCTTCATCAGTCTATTTAGTTCCATGTGATAAATTCAGGTATTCCTTGATTTCCGTTAGCAATTTCATGAACCTGTGAGCTTCTTCATTAGTTCTGGAAATCTTTATTCATTCAGTACAGTGGTATGATCTTAAAGTAATATAACCCTGTATATAAAGCCAGAGTACCTGTTATAGTCTTTTTCCACGGATTTCTGAGAAGGTATTGTTGAAAGTGAGTCCTGTAGCTGATTACCAGTGTTTTCAGGAAGGCATCAGAGTAAAACAATATCTGTGACTGACAAAAGGTTTAAAATGGCTGTGGTTGAAGGTCTGATAAAAGTTCATTATAATGCATTTGAGAAGGAAATTTGGCTGTCTCTGTGACATTGAACATTTCAAGATAAGTGGAGTTATGATAGGACACAACATGGATAGCTATGACATTAACAAATTTTTAGAAATTTTGTACAGTTGCCAAAATACTTCTATTAATTACACATAGCCATAAAATTATAATCTAGGGAAAGTGTAATCTAGAAAGCATTATCACTTATTTGATAATGCTTGCCATGCAAAGCATTTATTTAACATATCAAATAAATCTAATTAGTTTAATACTTCTCATTTTATAAGGTGAGAGAACAAATCCTTTTAAGAGTTTCCAGGGCCCTCTGGGAAATCTGAGTCAGAGGTCAAGAAGACTTAATTTAGAATTTGATTTGAGGAAGTTGTTAAAAGGTTTGTTTAATTAAATAGGTCACTGTGAAAAATTACTTAACCATGTGACTAAAGTGACAGTAATTATATTGTCTCATTAAATATAGACCGATAATCTAAGAAACTTTGTTCTTTTAACAGAGAGGGAATTTCAACCTCTAGTTTTACATTTATACACTATGGAACTCTGTGTGTGTGTGTGTGTGTGTGTGTGAACTTAAGAAATATAGTCACAACCTGAAAGTACAGACTTGTTTTATTCAGTGGGAATGTTCAGGACTT
This sequence comes from Madoqua kirkii, assembly GCA_006408675.1. Lineage (NCBI taxonomy): Eukaryota > Metazoa > Chordata > Mammalia > Artiodactyla > Bovidae > Madoqua > Madoqua kirkii. Next base: position 7,434 of record SJYC01106868.1, on the reverse strand, counting down.
CAATCCTGGGAGAGAGCATTTTGATTAGAGAAACTTCCCTGAGGAGGCAAGGGAAGGAGTCAGGTTATATAGAAGTTTGCAGCGAAGGGGAGGGGGCAGGTAGTCTGAACATGAAAGATTATTGTTGATTAAGGAAAACCAGATATCTCAAGGAATTTAGTGCTTTTCTATGTATGGGAAAACAGAAGCAGAAGATATGGAGAAAAGGTGGCAAGAATACAGAGAAGAGCTATACAAAAAAGATCTTAATGACCCAGATAACCATGATGGTGTGGTCACTCCCCTAGAGCCAGACATCCTGGAGTACGAAGTCAAATGAGCCTTAGGAAGCATCACTACAAACAAAGCTAGTAGAGGTGATGGAATTCCAGTTGAGCTATTTCAAATCCTGAAAGATGATGCTGTGAAAGTGCTGCACTCCATATGCCAGCAAATTTGGAAAACTCAGGAGTGGCCACAGGACTGGAAAAGGTCAGTTTTCATTCCAATGCCAAAGAATGTTCAAACTACTGCAGAACTTCACTCATCTCACACACTAGTAAAGTAATGCTCAAAATTCTCCAAGCCAGACTTCAACAGCAGGTTAACTGAGAACCTCCCGATGTCCAAGATAGATTTAGAAAAGGCAGAGAAACCAGAGATCAAATTGCCAACATCTGTTGGACCATAGCAAAAGCAAGAGAATTCCAGAAGAACATCTGCTTCATTGACTATGTCAAAGTCTTTGACTGCATGGATCACAACAAACTGGAAAATTCTTAAAGAGATGGGAATACCAGACCACCTGACCTGCCTCTTGAGAAATCTGTGTGCAAGTCAAGAAGCAACAGTTGCAACTGGACATGGAACAACGGGCTGGTTCCAAATTAGGAAAGTAGTGCGTCAAGGCTGTATATTGTCACCCTACTTATTTAACTTTTATGCAGAATACATCACGTGAAATGCCAGACTGGATGAAGCACAAGCTGCAGTCAAGATTGCAGGGAGAAATATCAGATATGCAAATGATACCACCCTTATGGCAGAAAGCAAAGAAGAACTAAAGAGCCTCTTGAAAGTGAAAGAAGAGACTGAAAAAAATGACTTAAAACTCAGCCTTCAAAAAACTAAGATATGGCATGTAGTCCCATCACTTCATGGCAAATAAATGGGTAAACAATAGAAACAGAGACTTTATATATTTTTTATATTTATATAAATTATATTTATATTTTCTTGGGCTCCAAAATCACTGCAGATGGTGACTGCACCCATAAAATTAAAAGGTTCTCCTGGAGAAGGAAATGGCAACCCTCTCCAATACTCTTGCCTGGAGAATCCCTTGGACAGAGGAGCCTGGTGGTCTACAGTCCATGAGATTGCAAGAGTCGGATACGACTGAGGGACTGACACACACACAAAATTGAGATACGTGTTGGTGCAAAGGCACACTTTATCTACTCTCCCATCTCCTGCAGGAAGCAGGATGGGGCAGGCAGCACCTGGGAGGCAGGGGGACTCCCCCCACCCCATCCCTTCTGGAAGTCTTAGGGCCTCAGTGCCTGCAACATCTGGCTTTGGGCAAATAAAAGACTAAGTTGTTTAAAAAAGAAAAAAGATTCTTACTCCTTGGGAGAAAAACTATTACAAACCTAGACAGTGTATTAAAAAGTTAAGACATTACTGACAAAAGGTCCATCTAGTCAAAGCTATGGTTTTTTCCAGTAGTCATGTATAGATGTGAGAGTTGGACCATAAAGAAAGCTGAGCACCAAAGAATGGATGCTTTTAAACTATGGTGTTGAAAAAGACTCTTGAGAGTTCCTTGCACTGTAAAGAAATCAAACCAGTCAAACCTAAAGGAAATCAGTCCTGAAAATATTAATTGGAAGGACTGATGCTGAAGCTGAAGCTCCAGTACCTTGGCCACCTGATGTGAAGAACTGATTCCTTGGAAAAGTCCCTGATGCTGGGAAAGACTGAACGCAGAAGGAGAAAGGGACAAGAGAGGATGAAATGGTTGGATGGCATCACTGACTTGATGGACATGGGTTTGGGCAAGCTCCAGGAGTTGGTGATGGACAAGGAAGCCAGGTGTGCAGCATGGGGTGGTAAAGAGTCAGAGACGACTGAGCAACTGAACTGAACTAAAGGAAAACCCTATATCCCAAGGAATTTAGTGCTTTTCTGTGTATGGGGAGATGCAGGCTTCTGGGCTTATTACTGAAATCATTTCTTTCATATGTAGCTCACCTATCTGGGGCCAGCATCCTGTTTCTTGATTTTATTACATCCTTAGTTCCTCATTCATTATGGGGAAAGGCATGTCCCATCGCCTCCCTCCCCCTGCCCTGCAGTCAGTAAATCTAGGGCCTGACCATTTTGTAGCACCATTGCAGCTAGGGAGTGTAACTGGGATTGTAGACATTGGAGGGTCCTCGCAGGTTTTTCTATGGATACAGCAGTGTTGGTCAAAAGCTGCTGAAATTTATGTAAAGAAGTTCCCTCAGTGCAGCGCCTATCAGACCAGCAGTCCTAATGCCAGAGAAATGAGGGTAAGTACTACCACTTGACGTATCCTCTGGTGGGATGATACTGGTAAGGGCAAGGAGGTGTTACTCCAGACCAGATCTATGTAGGGCATGACATACCCTAGGGAGCAAGTTCCTGATCAAAAAGGTGACAGGGATAACAAATAAAATGAGTTTGCCAAAGTGGAACAGGATAATCATCTGCCTTACAAGTGGAACATGGTATAATGGGACAGGGGCAGTCCTTTGCAGCTGGGAGGAGATCATCACCCCACTTGCTGCAAAACCAGCAGCAGTGAGGGCATTTTGTTCAGTTTCCCACCATAGGGTTAGGTTTTCAGAGGTGGGGACCCCTACGACGGAATAACAGAGGTCAGAATTGCTTGTCCAATTTAGAAACTAGTATGCTCAGGTGTGGTTTTTTGGTCATCCAGAACAGAACATGGTTTTTCCAAACTGGTTAACAGCATTTGAGGAGAGCATTATGCTCAGGGATAGGTATAGTGTGTCAGTTCTGCCAGAACTTCTAGCTCCCAGACTTTTGGCTAAATCGTAATACCCTAGAGCAATTTCTAGATCCCGGTTTTCTCCATCAGTTCTAACAGTGAAGGTTACCCCACATCATGAGTTGTCTAGATTTCTTATAGACACCCCTGTTCAGGAGTCACTTTTGAAACAGATAGGGAAGGTCACTTAGGGGTTGTTAGTCAAGAGAGAAAATAAGGGCTTGGCTGGGATTGCAGATGTTAACATGGGAGTAAATATATACAGCTGTTGCTGATACCATGATGTTTTCTTCCCCTTTTACCCAAAAGGCCAAACCACGACCTGACGCAGTGCACTGGGTGATAGCATGTAGCTGGGCTGGAAGGGTGGGCCATTGATTCCCCGGGCTAGGTTGCACATAGTCCCCAGCTTCTGCTGCTAATGCAGATCCAGCAAGGGGTGGTTAGGTTGAGTTAAGAAGCAGTGTGGTTTGCAAGCATATAAGCATCTTTAAGGAGGGATTAATAGCTGTACAGGGAGGCATGATCAGGAAGAGGAGGAACATCATAGGATGATTTACTTATCTGGGGGAGATTTGATGGGTTCCGCCTGAACAAGAATCTGAGGTCTTCAACAGGTTCACAGGAATAGTTGTCCTCTGGTTTTAGAGTCTCAGTCCCCATTTCCCCCTCCTGTAAGCCATAGGGTTTTATTCTAGAATTGTGGACCCAGGCAGATAGACCCTTTACTTTTACAGCAGTTGAGGTTACTAGAACAACCTGATATGATCCTGTCCATTTCTCAGACAGCTAGCTTGGACTCCTTTTCTCTTGCCAAGTCTTTACTAATACTTGGTCCCCTGGCTCTGCTTGGGGATTTTTCAAGTCCTCCTGTGGTCTAGGGAGGATCTGTTCTCCATATCATCGGAATTCTTGTTGAAGCCTTCCCAGGTCAATTATATGTTTTAGGAGTGCATTGATGTCCAAAAAATCAGAAGTTAAGAATGGACGTCCATATTTCATAAGGGCTTAATAATAGTAGTCATTTGGGGCTTCCTGTAACCTCATGAGAGCAATGGGTAGCATATGGATCCATTTATAAGTGTTTCTTGACATAGTTTGGCCAGAGCCCTTGTAAGAGTCTGGTTGGCTCTCTCTACCTTCCTTGAGGCTCGAGGCCACCAGGATGAGTGGAGGCGGTATTTGATTCCTAAGCCTGTGGCCAGGTTCTGGGATATCATGGCTATAAATGAGGGCCCATTGTTTCTCTGAAGTGATTGAGGCAGCCCAAACATAGACACTATCTCCTTCAGCAGAGCTTTACAGACTTCGGTAGATCTCTGTGTCCACATTCTGTGAATGTGTCAACAAAGACTAGCAAGTTAGAGGACCCGTGGGTCTTTGGCATGGATGTAAAATCCACCTGCCAGTCCTCCCCTGGGTATGATCCCCGATGTTGGACAAGTTTAATTAGGGTGGCAAGGGTCTGGTTTTTGGATTATTTCTTGGGCAGATATCACAATTCCGTGTGACATGCGAACAACTTTAGCCAACTGGGGGGGTGGGGTAGAGAATGGGCTTGAGCAAGGTTTCCAGATTATCTCTTCCAAAATGGGTACTTTTATATAGGGAGTTAGTAATTTTCCAAACCTGAGAGTCAGGGAGTATTATTGGGCCTGATCAGTCTGGAACCACCCATGTGACCAAAGTTCCCAGCCCCACTCAGGATATTGGGAATGTTCCTCTTGGGTATAATTTGGAGTCAGGATTTCCTCAGGGAAAGAGGCAGATAGCAGTGACAGGTAGCTCTCCTACTGGCTCATTTTGCCTCCTGATCAGCTTTCCTGTTTACCTGGGCCTCCTTTTCTTGTCCCTTTTGGGGACCCTTGTCGTTGATGACAGCTAATTTAGCAGGAAGTTTGACCACCTCCTGGAGCCTGAGAATGAGCTCTTTGTGTTTGATAGAGTTTTGAGCACTGAGCATCCCTCTTTCCTTCCAAATTGCTGCATGGGCATGCAGGAGGAGGAAAGCATACTTAGAGTCTGTACACACATTAATCCTGTTTCCTTCCCCTAATTGCAAAGGTCTTGTCAGGGCAAAAAGTTAAGCTTTCTGAGCTGAGGTGCCTGGGGGAAGAGACCTATTTTCTCCAGTTTCTTCTAGGCTCACTACAACGTATCCTGCTTGCCTCTCTCCTTTTTCTACACAACTGCTGCCATCTGTGTACCATTCTTCCTCTGGGTCAGAAAAAGATGTCTCAGGTCAGGGTGAGAAGAGTATAAGTTGTCTATGATTTGCATGCAGTGGTAATCAAGGGGGAAGCATGGGGTTCTGGCATTAAAGTGGCTGAATTTAAAGTCTGACAGACCCTTAATTTTATTTCTGTAGAGTCAAGGAGGAGGGCTTGGTATTGAGGGATCCTTCCGCCTGTCATCCATCTATCCCCTTTAGTTTCCAAGACTGCTTGCACCTGGTGACCTTGCATATACACTGTGGTGGGCTGACCCAGGGTCAGCTTAGATGCCTCTTTAACCATGAGAGCGGTGGCCACTACTGCCTGGAGGCCTTGTCTAGTTGTTTTGAGAGGTAAGCCATGGGCTGTAATATAGCCCCCATCATTTGCCCTAACATCCCAAGTGTAGTTCCTCCCTTTCAGAGACACAGCCTGAAAGGCTTTTCCAGGTTCAAGAGGCCTAAAGCTGGGTTTAGGCCAGTGTGATAGATTCTCTCAGGGCATTAAAGGCAACCTTGCAGGTCTCATCCCAGTCAAGTGGCTCTTCCTCTTTCCCTCTTAATTTTTCATATAGGGGTCGGGCCAGATTCCCATAACCAGGAATCCAGATCTGACAAAACCCAGTCAATTCCTAAAAATCCCCTAAGCTGTTTTTGTGTTTCAGGTTATGGGGTATTTAAGATGAGGGATTTCCTCTGGGGGTTGACCATTCTTTTCCCCTCTTCTGTAATTATAAATCCAAGGTATCTTACTTGTGTTAAACTAATTGAGCTTTTTGGGGGATACTCAATAACCCTTTTCACAGAGGAAATTTAAAGTTTTAATAGTATCCATTTGAGAGCTGGTAAAATCTGGGCTAACTATGAGAAAGTCATCTACATACTGTATTAGATTACTGTTTGTTAAGGTTAATTCTCTTAGTTTTCTCCTCAAGGAAGTCTCCAAAATATGAGGGCTGTCCCTAAACCCTTGTGGTAATTAAGTCCAGCAAAGTTGTATGACCTCCCTTGTTCCCAGGCCCCACCACTCAAAGGCAAAGGGCTTTGGGGATTTGGGATGGAGAGGAATGCAAAAAAAAAAAAAAAAAGCATTCTTAAGATCCAAGACTGAGAAGTACTTAGCATTTCCTGGGACTTGGGATAGGAGGGTATACGAGTTCAGGACTATGGGGTGGATGGGGACCACAGCTTCATTAATCACTCTTAGATCCTGGACAAATCAATGAGATCCATCCAGTTTCTTAACAGGCAAGACTGGAGTGTTGCAGGGAGACTCACAGGTGATTAGAATTCCAGTATTCCGGTATTTGTTAACTAATGGTCTAAGACCCTCAAGAGCTTCTGGTTTTAAGGGATATTATCTTTTCCAGGGGTAGAGAGCATTTGGCCTCAGGAGAATCTTCACTGGTGGAACATTTATGGCTAGACCAGAGCTGGAGATATCCCACACCTGGGGAATGACCTCATCTAAGAAAGGAAAGGACTCCTTTTCTGTCTGACTGCATGTATTCAGATACCAAAGGAAACTATCAGTTTCTAGGTTTCCCCAAGTCACTCTTGTTTGGAGGCAGCAAAGAAGGTCTCTCCCCAGTAGGGAAGCGGGGCAACCGGGGATGCATAAGAAGGGGTGGATCCCTTGCCAGTTGCCCACCTTACAATGGAGGGGCATAGTAAAATTTTTGCTTTGGGGTTTTCCATCTACCCCATCACCATTTTAGTCAGGGAATCTAAAGGTCCTAATCAGAAAGAGGGGACAGAGAAAGCAGCTCCCTGTGTTCAAGAGAAAGTTCACATCCTTACCTCCTATTTATAGAGTCACCCAAGGGTCGAGAGAAGTGATTTGGATCTCACCATTCACGGGGATTTCTTGAGCTCCTAGGCATCATCAGTCCCAGTCGCCCAGGACTAACACAAAGGGAGCAGGTGTAGGGGTCTTCATATGCCTTCCCTTAGGGCAATATGGACACTCCCCTTTCCAATGCCCATCCTCTCTGCAGTAGGCACACTGGGTATGTCTCAGTTGCAGTGGATTTCTAAGATCCTTTTTTCTTCATTGCTCTCCCTGTGGCTCTCGCATAGTGGTAGGATGAATCAAAGCCAAGATTTTAGCCTGTTGTCAGGCCAAGGCTTGGGTCTGCCTCTCTGTCCTACTAGCCTTTCAGGCTTCCTTTTGCTCCCTTTTGATTTCCTCCTCCCAGTCTCTATT